>JACTAT010000206.1:94425-193323 GCA_014526335.1 Chrysaora quinquecirrha
GACATATCGCGTTCAGAAATAAGGCACTTTATAACGCGGTAAATCCAAAGTTTGAGCAAGGCTTAACTAAGGGTCATTCTGGCGTGCAAAGTTTCATAAGGGTTGATGGTATAGCAGGAATTCGTGCTCTAACGTTTAATTGTCAGTATTTTGTTTAGCGATGTTGTAGTGTTAGTATAGGGATGCGCGTTGCATTTACTTTTATAGTTAATTAGCCACATTATTTTGACTTTTGCACTCGTTGTAGCTAAATGGTAGTTGATTAATCCTCTGAATAAATTTTTGCAAAATTAAAACGTGATTTTATTACTTTCAGAGCTCTACTGCTAATGCAGATTGCTATTGGCGAATCAATAATTGTTCGATTATCGTGTAAACAATATGGTAATTTCAGTATTGTTCAGCCAGGGTATGTTCTCCAAGGATCTGTCATAACGACATTGTTTTTCATGTCCCAAGCAGAGTGTAAATATGAATGTCTTATGAATATACATTGCAAGTCAATTAACACAGAAGATGAGGGTGATATGAGATGTCAATTAAACAGCAAAACACCAGAAGACCCTCGTGATAATGTTGTTTTATCATCGAAAGCCAAATGGACATTTATTACCACAATTTATTCCGACCCATTTGTAAGTTGATTTCTTTTAAAATTTTATCATCTTACAGAAATAGTTAACATTACAGGTGGTCCACGGAGATGAGTTATACGCGGGTCCAGGAGATGGTCCAGAACCAAACTAACAAGAAAGAATATCTCGGGTATTTACATTTAGCTACCGATCTCGGTATGATTGACAGCTGGGTTCGTTTTAAGCTTGTAGAATTTCTCTTCCAAACATTGAAACCTGAAAATTCTAAAAATAACAATTAGCCTCACGATGTCCGTCCGTCGATACAAGGAGGACCATCTAGTCATCCAAGTGCTTGGGAAGTCTTGCTCGGTGGGTCTGCAGATGGCTTATGAGGCCAATCTCCGCCCGGAAGGGTTTCCGGCTGTAAGGACAGAGAATGGTGGCAGCTGTTGCAGAGTTGTTGCTCTGCTGTTCCTGGCCTGCCTGCGGTCTTCAGAAACAGCAATCCTGTTGGCCTCGCATGCTCAGAGTTAGAGTTATAGCCAAAGGGGTTCCTAAACCCCAATTTGTTAATGATAACTTGTTTGCATTAGGCCAAAAGCCACAGCTGGTGGCCAGTTTCAGCAAGGTGATGAAATACTACTGGAACCTAAATGCTTATTACTAGAAACCTAGCTCCTCACAGCCAAAAAGAATGGCAATATTAACGCTCATAAAAGTACGTCAGTCTTATTTTTCCTTACAGGTTGGTGATAACTGCAAGAAAAACAAGCCATGTGAAAAGGGAGTTCTGTGCAAAGATACATGCGAATGTCCTGGCTATAAATGCTATCCTTGTCCGACAGGTAGAACGGGGCTTCACTGCGAAGGCGTATCAGGTGTGTATGTATACTTTTGCTTTTAGGGACCGAGTTTATATAAAGGCAACGCTTATTTTCATCTTCTTTTCAAATAGGGAGTTATAAGAAGGCGGCATTTAATAGGGGAAATAAGAGGGACCCTTTTTTATAACTTTGGGGTACAACAGTATTTTCAGGTTTATGGTGGGTTCTTCAAAGGGACTTAAGTTTGTTATTATGGCCTAAGAATGATACTTTCAACCATTAATTATGGACAGTTCCGTCAACAATAATCAGAAAAAATTACGCCTGGGTCGGCAAGCGGCTTTCTTAGCTTTTGCGCTATAGGTACATCCAAAAAGTCTGCCAATCAGCAGGGCCGATGATTATTAGAAAGAAAACAAGGCATTGTATTCTCGAAAAAAGTTTGCCAAAAAGTAGATTACTAATTGGCATCCTAACAACTCCATAAGTGTACTATCAAAAATAAAAGTAATGAAAATAAAAAATTTAGCTTTCTTCTTTTTTCTTCTGACAGTCCTCAGAGTACGAACGTCTAAAACAGAGCGAAACAATCGAATAATGAGTTTTCTCACATGGATTCTTCAATTAATTTGCATTTTTCTTCCCGCCTAAAACTGATTGGTGTTTAAAACACAATCCCAATGCAGCTTTTCTTTCTGATTGGTGCATTTCAAGCCGCATCTGGGTATAAATTCCGCCTTAGTTTATTGAAAAAAGCTTTCAAGTATTGTCGAAAATGTTTCCGATGTTTATCGCAATTTTGAAGTTTTGTACAACTCAAAAAACTATTAACGATATCTGTTAACTATGAGTAAAATCAAACTCAAACAAGATTTGATTTTTGATTGGTTGTTTCCTTTTCGTTTTGATGCAGGAAATTGCGATTCAAATATGACGGCATTATCAGGAGCAATCACATCACCCGGTTACCCAGAAAAATACCCAAACCACCACATTTGCAAGCACAACATCACCGTACCACTTGGAAAGAAGATCAAGATTACGTTTGTGACATTTACTTTGGAAAGAAACTCACTCTGCAGATATGATAGTTTGAAAATAACTGATGGAAAGGCAGTGACAACGTATTGCGGATACAACGTTCCTTCTCCATTTTATTCAAAAAGTAATTCATTGTTGATTCAGTTCAAAAGTGATGGCAGCCTTCGGTATGCAGGGTTTTTGATCAACTATGAAACTATTGGCTAACTTCATGCCAGCCTAAGCTAGGAGTCATGTTGCGAGATATGGGGGTATATGTATGACAAAATTCGTCACCAAAGATGTTGACCATGCATAACTCCAAACCATCGTGTTCAGCCTTTCAAATGCACGGTTCATAACGTGTTTCAAGCCATCCATTGATTCAAAACACGTCAGGTCATAGTCATATGCGGCATGTATCAATTCGCGATGCATCAAAGTGTTGTAAAGCCTTTGAACTAATTATCCATGCATCGAGTCATCATGCATCAACTCGTTACACATCAATTCGCTTGATATCAATCTAACACTGTCAGATGCATTATTGACATCGTGCCTGCATCGGGCTTTCATTCATGCATGCAATTATTTTCATTCAATCTGAAGATATGGAAGGAGGATTTAATGCTGGGTTCCTCAGAAGTTTTGTATACCGGTCAGAGGGGTAGGCCCAGATTTCAGCTGCCAAAAGATACAATAAGTTTCCTCGTCGAGTATGGATTTGCAACAAATGAAATATCTGCCATGTTCTCTGTGAGTCGTCGCACAGTGCAACGCAGAATGGCTGAATTCAATATTCGCGAGGGTATTCCACGTTATTCTCCTATTGCTGACGATCAACTAGACAATGTTATCTTGGAAATAACCAACGATTTTCCTAATTGTGGTGTGAAAAGAATGCAGGGTTTTCTTCTGCAAAGAGGTATAAGGGTGCAGTGGGACAGAGCTAGAGAGTCTACCAGCTTTACATTTATTTCCGTTTTATTTCAATTTTTAACCCCCTGAACGAAGAATGTTTGGGATTTATTGATGGACGATGTAAGCACGATGCAAGCACGAACTAAAGCACGATGCAAGCACTAATCAAATCACGATGCAAGCACGAATCAAAACACGATGCAAACACGAATCAAAGCACGATGGCAAGCATGAATGAAAGCCCGATGTCAATAATGCATCTGACAGTGTTAGATTGATATCAAGCGAATTGATGTGTAACGAGTTGATGCATGATGACTCGATGCATGGATAATTATTTCAAAAGCTTTATAACACTTTGATGCATCGCGAATTGATACATGCCGCATATGACTATGACCTGACGTGTTTTGAATCAATGGATGGCTTGAAACACGTTATGAACCGTGCATTTGAAAGGCTGAACATGATGGTTTGGAGTTATGCATGGTCAACATCTTTGGTGACGAATTTTGTCATACATATACCCCCATAGCGAGACATGGTTGCCAGTGACATGTCCCCTCAATGTCTCCCAGTTTAGCCACCTCGGAAACTTTATAGCGAGTGTCAAAATGTTAAAGCGAAAGACACACACCAATTCTGGGAGTCAACAGAAACATTTCTTGTCTCTGCGACTCGGGGAGATACTGCTCGCTTGTCACTTGCATGTTTAGCCACCCAGGGAGACACGCCGAATACAATGTCGTGCGCGACATGTCTCCTAGCTTAGCAATAACTTTACTAATACATACATCATGTGGTATTTTGCAAGCCGTGCAACAATGAGTCATGCGAAATGAGACAAACATCTATCATCTGTGCGCAATGACATGCAAGAACATAAAGGTGCATGTGCCTATTAACATTTTCTTTTTTCCACAATTTATTAAATATTTTAACTACACTCTGCATTCGAGATTCCTAGACAGACCTGGATTGCACTTTGCGTCGACTAAGAGATTCTAATAATTTCAAGCTCAAAATAAAAAAATATTAGAATATTGAGGCTTGGCTTAAAAATAAGTATTCTTAAAAGTGTTTATGATTTAGCAATATAGTAACATAACGCAGTATTATAATAATGTTGAAAATAATGAAGGTTGTGTGCCATTCGAATTGAAAATGAATTTTTGGAAGCAGTACAAGCGCACTGCGTTTAATTCTGGATAAAGGAGCAGTGCTTTCATCCACAAACACTGTGAGTTAATAGGATATGTAGCAACCGTATGTTGTTTAACGCTTAGTTGATACGTTTCCCGAAGCTTCAGAGTCACCATACCAGCTGTTTCAAATCACTTGTATGATGGGATAGTGGTTGTTGTCGAGTCATACGTTGCTCATTGAGCGTTCTGTTAAGTTGAGATAAAGATCAAGGGAAAGGAATCACAATGTATGATCAGTACTCTATTTTCACTTTATTCCACTCTCTTCCTTTCAATTGGCTTAGATATGGAGAGTGCGAAGGAGGCTTCGCTATTTGAAAGGCAGAGAGTCGTGAGACCGTCGCTGCGGAAGGAGTGGAGAGGCAGCTAATCTTATATTGCGAGTTGCTGAAGAAGACTGGCTAGAGCACACAGATTGAGTTATACAACATAGAGAAACCCCAGGGGGGGGGGGGGTTCTTCTTGGTTTCCTAAGCAAATTCAGAGGTTTTCATCCAGTGAGAATAGTAAGATTATAGATTATGGGTGTGTTCTTTTGGAGAGAAGTAAAAGTTTGATCCGACATTGTAAAGTTCACTTCATTGCTACTGCGCTTTTCCTGAGCGAATCAGCGAAGCAAGAATATTATTTTTGTTCTTTTGGAACTGATTCGGTTTTTTTGTTGCTTCTTAGTGGTGCTTTTAGGTTATGCGATAATTTAGGACTGGATCGAGTTTGATTTTCGCACCAAAATGGCGGGAGAGGCGGCGAGGCCAACTTTTTAACATTTGTTTCTAGTTTTGTCAGCTGTCGGATTAAAATTTTGATTTATTTCGTGGATTTTCAAAGTTTGCTAAGACAACTACATGAAAAAGGCTACATACATCATGGCAACTTGAAATTTTCTTGAATATTTTGCTTTCAGAAGCAGGATTGAGAACAAATATGAATGCACATTTTAGTTGTGCAGTCTTTTCAATTGTAACATTTGATCTTACAGTTGCGGCTGCAAGTTTTCGCAAGGTTATTAACATTGAAAACGTGAATGACAAGTTCCCAACAAATTTCAGCCTTTTATGGCCAAATGACAGCCTCGGAATGGTACGGAAACACTGGCAAGAGAAAGCCCACAAAAGACCAACACACTCACTCCCAAATTAACTTAAACTCATTTTATTTTTACATACAATTGGCGGCGAGGGTTTTTAGGCCTTCACCACTAAGGTACCAATTTTACACTTTGGTGCGGGATCCAGATCCCATAGAAAATTGCAAAAATACCATGGATTGCACAGAACTGACCTCTGATTGTAATAATTTGCTTATCTGGCTGATGAGCCAGAAAGACACAAAATGCTTAGCTGAAGTTGCGTACTTCACAAAACGATGTTTCAAACAAAGAGAAAAATTTCTCCAATCAGGATTGGTCAATATTTAAAGTATCCAGTAGAACATTTTATCCTTAGTTTAAACATGATTAATATGTTAGAGTATGGAGTGACTAGTTATTTTCTATTAATTTTCGGAGATACTTTACCATTAGGATCATACTTTTTGCAATTTTAGTCAGGTTATATCCTAATTTCTGTATTTTAACACGTTGTTATTGCCGCCTTTTTAATTTTAAACAATGTAAGTAGGTTAAGGGCCATCTCGGGCTGTTAAATAAAAAAAAAATGCATATAAAAAAAAGTAATTGCACGGCTCAGGCTGATTTGGGCTTTTCTGGGGTGTATCATCTTTGGGTTGAAGGACAAAGGACAATGACGAATGCATATCAAACAATGAAAGGACGTCAACGGATTGCGAATTTAACACCAAAATGCCTAAAAACATGCCATCATCATCATCATCATCATCATCAAAACATTATTAAAACACACCCTCAGCTAGGGTATGTAAAATCAAAATTTAAAATACGTTCATCACTCTTTACGTTTGTTTAAACATTATTAAGAGTGACAATTATTAAAATCAGAAAGTAAAAGGAAAATCTTTTACAACAACAGCAACAACAAAATATAAAGCTACAGGAGGATTAGTTTACAAAATTAGCAGAAAACACAAGTAAATTCTAGTCAAGTTAATACAGTACTTCAATTAATCAATGGAAGTCAGATTAGGTTTACAGGAGATTTGGACATTTTCTGGCGATAGCGAAATATTTCTCTAATAAATTTTGCTATATTTGCAATAAATTTCTTTTCTTTATTTATTTGCATCAAGGAATCGAATTTTTCATCAGTTGGGTAACGAAAAAAGTAATTGGGTATAAAGTTCTTCCTAATATTATCAAAAGCTGGGCATCTTAGTAATGTATTCAAAATCAAAACTCTTTTTCATACGCCTATGCATTCTACCTTTACTTGATTTTTCCATATCGAAATTTCACTGTTGTAAACCTGCCTTTTACAATTTCTAACAGCTTGTTAGCATTTTGAAACGCATGTGTATTCCATATACAAGAAAAACCCGAGTTATCCAGTATACTTTTAACGCTTCTAATCCAATTTATGTTCATATTTCTACTTACAATATTATATAGGCAGGGAAATTCTTTGAAAAAACTGGACACCAACCTAACCGAAAATGTTTTTATCGATTCTGACTAATTAAGGTATGCAGATTCAATATCCGAGATATACCTTTTGAAATTTTGACCGGAAGTTGCTCATTTTGATGACGTCATCAGCCTACTTTTTTCTCATATTTAAGTAGAATAATGGGGCAGCTGTAGCTCAAATTAGAAATGTAAAGGTATATTCAGACTCAGCTTTCGATGGGCTTTCGATTGATATATAGTTTTGCTAAATTTGCGCATATCGAAAATATAAATGCTGACGTCAGCAAAATCTGAAATTGTTAGTAGGAGCTCAAATTCACGGTAAAATATTTACTCCAATTAACTAAATTGGTTAAAAGTGCAAACTTGGAAGCTTCAAAGATGGGTATGCAGTTTACTTGTGTATGTTTCTGTCATTATTTGTTGATTTCCGACGTCATCGTTAATTGTTTAGGCAACGATCTCTCATGTCATTAAGATATTCAAAAGATGTAAACATTAAGATAACATAAGTGTAACTATTGTGAGAACATATTTACATTGTTTAAGGCACCCAGTCTAAATCTTCAATATCAGTCTCTGATTCGCTCTCTGATGAATTTCCAAAAAATATGAAATTGAGTTCGCTACTTTCTTGCTGACCTTGTTCATTTTCACTGTCACTGCTAGTTGTGTATGCTCTGCTCGAATCCAATATTTCTTGCGCTCTTTCAACTAAAGATACTGCATGATCCTGGCGTTTGCTTCTTTTACGAGGTGCCTGATCGCTCTCTTTTGTTAATTCCTTGCTGCGATGTTGTGGCATTTGATCACCCGTGAATTTAACTGGAAATACAAAGCCGTCTTCTTTGTCAACTGACCAGCCATTATTTTCCAGTGCAATTGGAGACACTATTAGTTGGTGGAATCGAATCCAATAAGAACATTGGTAGTGAACTCTTAACATCGCCTGTCTCATTGAATCAGGATCAGGAGGTAGCGAAAAAGATGTTTTGGTCTTCATTGCCTTGTACAGCCTAACCCTTGTGTCAATAAGATCTTCTCTGGTCTTTCCTGCGTACATGACAGTCTGGACAAATGATGATGCATCTTTCATGCCATTTTCAGTCAACTTTTGTGTCTTTCCTAATTCTTCCAGTAAACATAAAGAGTTCTTTTGCTTTGCTGTCAGCACTTTTTAAGAACTGTTATTTTTCTGACCCCATAAAAGAACGACGTTGTATCGCACCTTGAAATGCAATGTAATACACCTTTTCAACTAAGGGCCTCGTTTTCAAAAAAATTTTAAAATTGTGTCACAGAAGCATTTCGACGTCAGATTCGAATTCAGCGCCTTCGTTTTAGTGTTTGGGCAAATTTTTACGCTTCTAGTCCTTACGATGTTCATTTTATAGCGATTACAAATTTGAAAAGTTATAAAGGATTTGACCGTGAAAAATGACTGAGGGTGTAAAGTTTCACCCCAAGCTAATTTCACGGTCAAATCCTCTATAAATTTTCAAACTTTTCGTCGCTATAGAATCAACATCGTAAGGACCAGAATCGTAAAAATTTGCGACAACACTAAAACGAAGGTGCTCAATCTGAATCTGGGGTCAAAATTTTTGTACGAACAAATTTTCGTAAATTTTGAAAACGAGGCTCTTAGTTGAAAAGGTGTATTCTGGTAAGTAATAGCATAGATCTCTTCCAAATTTTTACAAATATCTCCAATATCTACAAACTTTTCATGCTCTATCTTCGTGAACCATTTTTTTGACGGCTGCAATTTACAGTAAGCAAGGACAAGAAGAATGGGAACATCTGTGTCTTTCGCTACAACCAGAACATTGGTATCTTGAAGACCTGCGTGCAAAACTAACCGTGTGTCAGCTTCTTCGTGATTACACTTAAACATTTCTTCCACACCTTCTTTCGCAATTTTCCAGGTTCTGTCTTCTTCCGTTACTACAAGGGGATATTTTAAGATTTTTTTTGCATCTGAGGAGCACGCAAATTTGACCTACGCGATGCACTCAAACAGCCACTGACTGCGGTACCACTTAGTATAGTACTTGACTGCATTTCAAAAACTGGTCCAAAGAACGCTCGCTGGATAGTCGACGGCATGGCAGCCATGAGATCTGTAAAGCCAAAGAACACGTACCGTGAATGGCTGAAATCTTTGTTGAAATTTATCACTCCGTCAGCAGAACTAGAACCACAGACAATTGAACTGATCAATGTTGCTTACTACGAGATCAGTGCAAAGAATAATGCACGTTCAAAAGAGGTGAAAATGTACAAAGAACGCACATTCAGGGATTCGAGCAAAAAATGCTCAAAGGAAGCGAGTGGGCGAATTTCTTCAATAACATTCATACTAAGACAGACTTGATTAGACTAGTTTCAAAATTTGCGCGCTCTTCAGATGCAAAAAAAATCTTAAAATATCCCCTTGTAGTAACGGAAGAAGAAAGAACCTGGAAAATTGCGAAAGAACGTGTGGAAGAAATGTTTAAGTGTAATCACGAAGAAGCTGACACACGGTTAGTTTTCCGCGCAGGTCTTCAAGATGCCAATGTTCTGGTTGTAGCGAAGACACAGATGTTCCCATTCTTCTTGTCCTTGCTTACTGTAAATTGCAGCCTTCAAAAAATGGTTCACGAAGATAGAGCATGAAAAGTTTGTAGATATTGGAGATATTTGTAAAAATTTGGAAGAGATCTATGCTATTACTTACCACAATTACATTGCATTTCAAGGTGCGATACAACGTCGTTCTTTATGGGGTCGGAAAATAACAGTTCTAAAAGTGCTGACAGCAAAGCAAAAGAACTCTTTATGTTTACTGGAAGAATTAGGAAACAAAAGTTGACTGAAAATGGCATGAAAGATGCATCATCATTTGTCCAGACTGTCATGTACGCAGGAAAGACCCGAGAAGATCTAATTGACACAAGGGTTAGGCTGTACAAGGCAATGAAGACCAAAACATCTTTTTCGCTACCTCCTGATCCTGATTCAATGAGACAGGCGATGTTAAGAGTTCACTACCAATGTTCTTATTGGGTTCGATTCCACCAACTAATAGTGTCTCCAATTGCACTGGAAAATAATGGCTGGTCAGTTGACAAAGAAGACGGCTTTGTATTTCCAGTTAAATTCACGGGTGATCAAATGCCACAACATCGCAGCAAGGAATTAACAAAAGAAAGCGATCAGGCACCTCGTAAAAGAAGCAAACGCCAGGATCATGCAGTATCTTTAGTTGAAAGAGCACAAGAAATATTGGATTCGAGCAGAACATACACAACTAGCAGTGACAGTGAAAATGAACAAGGTCAGCAAGAAAGTAGCGAACTCAATTTCATATTTTTGGAAATTCATCAGAGAGCGAATCAGAGACTGATATTGAAGATTTAGACTGGGTGCCTTAAACAATGTAAATATGTTCTCACAATAGTTACACTTATGTTATCTTAATGTTTACATCTTTTGAATATCTTAATGACATGAGAGATCGTTGCCTAAACAATTAATGATGACGTCGGAAATAAACAAATAATGACAGAAACATACACAAGTAAACTGCATACCCATCTTTGAAGCTTCCAATTTTGCACTTTTAACCAAGTTAGTTAATTGAAGTAAATATTTTACCGTGAATTTGAGCTCCTACTAACAATTTCAGATTTTGCTGACGTCAGCATTTATATTTTCAATATGCGCAAATTTAGCAAAACTATATATCAATCGAAAGCCCATCGAAAGCTGAGTCTGAATATACCTTTACATTTCTAATTTGAGCTACAGCTGCGCCATTATTCTACTTAAATATGAGAAATAAGTAGGCTGATGACGTCATCAAAATGAGCAACTTCCGGTCAAAATTTCAAAAGGTATATCTCGGATATGGAATCTGCATACCTTAATTAGTCAGAATCGATAAAAACATTTTCGGTTAGGTTGGTGTCCAGTTTTTTCAAAGAATTTCCCTGCCTAAATGTATGTGCAGTACCGTGGGGATATTCAGTACCGTGGGGATATTCAGTACCGTGGGGCATACCATGAGTCGTGTGGGAGGCATCTCTGAGTACCGTGGGGATATTCAGTACCGTGGGGGCACATCATGAGTCGTGTGGGGATATTCAGTACCGTGGGGCATACCATGATTCGTGTGGGGCATACCATGAGTCGTGTGGGAGGCATCATGAGTTGTGTGGGGATATTCAGTACCGTGGGGCATACCATGATTCGTGTGGGGCATACCATGATTCGTGTGGGGAGGCATCTCTGAGTACCGTGGGGATATTCAGTACCGTGGGGTACATCATGAGTCGTGTGGGGATATTCAGTACCGTGGGGGCATACCATGATTCGTGTGGGGCATACCATGAGTCGTGTGGGAGGCATCTCTGAGTACCGTGGGGATATTCAGTACCGTGGGGGCACATCATGAGTCGTGTGGGGATATTCAGTACCGTGGGGGCATACCATGATTCGCAAACACTTTTGGATCCGTTCCCGTGTAAACACCCCTCAAAACATGGAATCCGATACAAATGGATCCGCTCTGATTTGGATCCGATCTCTTGTAAGCGGGGCTTGAATTTAACGGGATGATTTTATAGGAAATTTACGCCAGATTTTAGTCTCAACAAGTACAATTTATCGTGTTTGGTTAAACATTTTTACATTCTTGTCAAAATATGTGTTAACCGTGAATAGATTTATGTGCTTTTCTAGACGTTTCTCCCGTAGCTTCCCTTTTTTCAAGGCTCAACATTACATTCCCTACGTGGAACAGTAGAACAGTAATACTATAATACTGCATAGACGTCTTAAGCATAAAAATTACCGACACATTGAGAATCAAGTGACAAACTGTCTTCAGATCGCATTCCAATTCGGATAAGAATAAGAATTCAGGCTCGTCGACAGTTGAGAACCAAGAGCTTTTAGTAGCCTAATAATGTGCCCCCGTCTTTCATCCGTGATTTCAGCAATGATTTAATGAATCTAAAGGATGATTTACCCCACGGTACTGAATATCCCCCACGGTACTCCAAGGTATGCCCCCACACGAATCATGGTATGCCCCCACGGTACTGAATATCCCCCACACGACTCATGATGTGCCCCCACGGTACTGAATATCCCCCACGGTACTCAGAGATGCCTCCCCACACGACTCATGGTATGCCCCCACACGAATCATGGTATGCCCCACGGTACTGAATATCCCCACACGACTCATGATGCCTCCCACACGACTCATGGTATGCCCCACATGAATCATGGTATGCCCCACGGTACTGAATATCCCCACACGACTCATGATGTACCCCACGGTACTGAATATCCCCACGGTACTCAGAGATGCCTCCCACACGAATCATGGTATGCCCCACACTAATCATGGTATGCCCCACGGTACTGAATATCCCCACACACTCATGATGCCTCCCCACAACTCATGGTATGCCCCACACGAATCATGGTATGCCCCACGGTACTGAATATCCCCACACGACTCATGATGTGCCCCACGGTACTGAATATCCCCACGGTACTCAGAGATGCCTCCCCACATCATGGTATGACTCATGGTATGCCCCACGGTACTGCCTCCCACACGACTCATGGTATGCCCCACACGAATCATGGTATGCCCCACGGTACTGAATATCCCCACACGACTCATGATGTGCCCCCACGGTACTGAATATCCCCACGGTACTCAGAGATGCCTCCCACACGACTCATGGTATGCCCCACGGTACTGAATATCCCCACGGTACTGAACATCCCCACGGTACTGCAAACTACAAAGGAAAGGAATCCCTTCACTTCCTCTTTGTGTCATCACCAACAAAAACAGAAGGGCAGAAGGAAAGCACACATTGATGGATGATACATTGTACAGGGTGCTGTTTACTATTTCTATAGTCGTAAAAATTACTTTTCAGACAGACGAAAAAGGTTTCAGCTTGTTCCGGTGATAAATTTGTATGAGGAATTTGATGATGTAAACGATGAAAATGTTGAGTTGGACAAAAAGGAATGGCTAGTGACCAATGCACTGTTTTTTCTTGGTATTATAAGTGTATGTTTTGTTTTCGGCACCGATTTTGGAACAGATACCTTGTTTGACTTCCAAGGCATCCGAGCATTCCTCAAGCATACCACAAATACAAATCAAGCAATTTACGGTTTGGCAGTGGCTATGCTGTTTTGGGGTTTCTTTGCTACAGTTTGTGCATGTTGCATTTTTCACATCATGTCACGTCAGATTATTGCTTACATAAACCATACAGAGAAGCTGATTCTGGATTGCACCATAACGAGGCAACAATTCTTTGAACATCACGAAAGAATGATACGCTTTTCGGAGAATATGATAAAAAAGTTTGAATACTGGTTTGCAATACACAATGCCATGTTTATAGCACTTTTAGCTGCGATGATTTTCGAATGGGTATCTTTCATGAAACACTCCAAGTACCAGCATAATTTTCTTCTATCGCAAATAGCTGGAACTTTACTGATATGCTACAAATTTGCTTTTCCTTTCTTCTCAGCAAGCCGTGTTACTGTGAGATTCACTGATTTCTATCTGAAACTAGCCAGAAGCAATAAGTTCAATGATATCCCTGAACTGTTACTCTTTCCTAATCATATTGGATTTGAGATATTTGGACTTCGAATAACACCAAATGTTGCAATTGTTGTTTTTCTGTCAAGCTTTGTTGGCCTACTCAAGTTCTTCTCAACTGGAATTTGATTCACCATTCGGAGACTATGTCATCCTATTGTTATCGACAGAGTCAATGATAATTATTGCATAACTAAAATGGCTTTTCTCATTTTTATGAAAACAAATGACAAATCATACCAATAACTTTATATAACATCGTTTTGATGTAATGTACTATTTTTTATGCTAATTTTCAAAATTGTTTTTTTTTCGTGTTGGTCTCTTTAAACCATGTAAGGTGACGCCACGTTGTCATCAGTGGTTCAAGGGTGCTACTATTCCTAAAGGTCGCAGAAATGCATTACAGGTCAGAGGAATAACTTAGGCTAGCCTGTCAGAGTTTCTTGAATGAAGTTTAGTTTAGTTGAATTTTCTGACCCTTTCTAGCGATGTCTTAATTTTCGGCAAAATGTCTACTACGATACACGTATTTTTTTTCATAAGAAACTTTTTATAAGAAACCCAGATTCTCGAATAGCCACAAATTTACGAAACTCCAGTACTGAAAATTTGATTAGGAAACTTTTCACCTCAGACAGCGAAAAATTTTCTTTCATTTTCCGTGTTTCGTCTGCAGTAAAGCATTCCTGTCACAGGCAGACAAACAGAAAACCATTATGCATTCAAATATGATCGATGAATGGGTTTGGAACATCACTCAGATAGAATAACTATGTTGCCAATATGGATATTCAAGAAACTCTTAAGAAACTTTCAGTACTCAAAATCTGAAAATTTTAAGAAACTTTTAGTACTGGATCAATTTTTTAGTTTCTTAAAAAAATATGTGTACCAAAGTTTGTCGTTCTTTATCAAAACTACGCGCACTTTATGGAAAGAGAAATTTTCGCGAAAAAACTTCGCAAATGTAAAAAAGCGCGAAAATTTTGAAATTAATTTTCGCGATCGAGGCAGACAAAATGAAAACTGCACGAAAATAAACTTCCCGTGAAAGCTAGACTTGCCCTAAGTCTATTCCTCGATATCCTTCTCGTCAGGTCCACTGTTACACAGGTCCAGCATTCCTCTGGTCCAGCGTTCCGCAGGTCCACCGTTCCGTGGGAGAACAAAGGGTTGGACCTGGGGAGGGATATTGAGAAACAGACTTTGGAATTTGGGTCAAAAACCCGAAGACGCGAGGAGGTTCCCTAATAGATATTTGCACACGTGACTCTTGTACTTCCTGATCCAGGAAATCCATAAGTCCACGCCAGGACAGAACAGGCTATCTCTAAAACGTGGAGTATGGAATGATGGAGTGGAATGATGGAATGACATGGAATGGCATGGAATGACATGGACTGGCATGGAATGACATGGACTGACATGGAATGGCATGGAATGACATGAAATGACATGGAATGGCATGGAATGACATGGAATGGCATGGAATGACATGGACTGGCATGGAATGACATGGAATGACATGGAATGGCATGGAATGACATGAAATGGCATGGAATGACATGGAATGGCATGAAATGACATGGGCGGTGGAGTGGGAAGGCATGGAAAGTCTTGGAATGATGAAGTGGAATTGCAGAAAATATATAAGGATTTAATAACAATTTTACTCCAATCAAAAAGGGATTCATCCATCCAAATAGAAATAAAATTACAGCCTGCATAGGAAATTATGTTAAGGACAGACACAGGACCACTATCATTGATTTGTTATCTTGTAAAATCAGACATGCAAATGGAACCGTCTCTGCATTAAATATCCATGTTTAGGTTTGCCAATTCAAGAGGGGGAAATATTATGTCAGTTTGACAGAGACAATTTGGCGATGGCAAAGCGTTGTCAAATCATCCACGTCTTAAACAAAAAATACACCAAAAAATACGACGCAATGATCATCATTTCAATAACTAACTAACTAACTAACTAACTAACTAACTAACTAACTACCCTTAGGTGCCGGGGGATCGGAATAGGCGGGGGGTCGGAACTGCACTCAGGATCTAATTTGTGGGGGGTCGAAATAACCGGGAGTTGTGGTGAATTTTGATGATCCCCACAAATATTTGGGTGTGTGAAAACCAGAATATAGAAATTAGAAATGAACAGTCCAGATATACAGCAAACAGCGAAATTTTAAGATTAAAAAAAAACAGCGAAGCGTAATATAATAAAATTTTAAAACGAACGATATATCACTATGAAACTTATGTCGTCTATGAATTCTAGGGTTAATAGTCCAGATAAGATTGTTCCATCACTCTCACGTAAGCTAAAACGTTGAAATTAGCATTTAAAGTTCACGAAAATCACCATCTACAGTTCACTTAATCACTTCGCTCGAAACTGTTCTAGGATGTTGAATTGTCTCCCGCTGTTACTTAGCAACGAAAGGTAAAAAGGTTAACAAAGAAAACAAATAAATGGGATTAACTAGATATAAAGTCAAATGTTCACCTCAGGGTCGGAAATGTACTAAATTATTTTGAGTGAAGTAGTTAGGGTAGTTAATTAGTTAGTTAGTTAGTTAGTTAGTTAGCATGTCTGATTTTACAAGATAACAAATCAATGATAGCGGTCCTTTGTCCTTAACGTAATTTCCTGTGCAGGCTGTAATCGTATTCCTATTTGGATGGAGGAATCACTTTTTGATTGGGGTAAAATTGTTATTACATCTTTATATATTCTCTGCCATTCCACTCCATCATTCCAAGACTTTCCATGCCTTCCCACTCAACCGCCCATGTCATTCCATGCCATTCCATGTCATTCCATGCCATTCCATGCCATTCCATGTCATTCCATGTCATTCCACCATTCCACTCCATCATTCCATACTCCATGTTTTAGAGATAGCCGGACAGAACAGACAACTATTAATGAATGATGACAAGTAAATGAAAGAGTGAAATTTGATGCCGAAAATCAATACTCGGCGTTATCCAAAACTTAAACTGAACGCAGCAAAGTGTTCTCGTCTCTTAATTACGGACGAATCTCTCTGTTTTAAATAATAAAAACGGACGAAGCACAGTACAACAACCAAAAGGTTTGAAAGATGGAAATCGGTGAATTTGGAGCTGAGCGAGCTTTGCTTGGAACAGGAAACAGAAACCAGACACCAGAATCGATAGAACGGTCAGACTTGTCTGAAACAACAGAAAGAACAAGAAATATCTTCTACACAGACAAAATTATTAAATTCTGTGTTTGTTTTTTCCACAAAAGAAAGTTGCATGCAGTGTTTTTATCAGCTGTTATGGTGATTTTGCAATGGTACACTATAGCAGGGTATTTCTATGGCTATTTTGAGATATGGTATCATGAAAAAAATATTACAATGCCCCGTAAAAACGGAGAAAACGAAACG
Source organism: Chrysaora quinquecirrha (assembly GCA_014526335.1). Classification (NCBI taxonomy): domain Eukaryota; kingdom Metazoa; phylum Cnidaria; class Scyphozoa; order Semaeostomeae; family Pelagiidae; genus Chrysaora; species Chrysaora quinquecirrha. Next base: position 111,587 of record JACTAT010000206.1, read on the forward strand.
AAAATTGCAAAGAAACACGCCATGCCGATCGAAACTTTTCTGCTTCTGTTAGGCCTTTCTGCTTCTGGAGCTATGACGGCCTCCTTAGCCGTTTATTACTACTATAGTAGCAAAAATTACTTCTCAGACCAACAAGGAAGTTTTTCGCTCGTTCCATTAATCGAAATGGAAGATGGGGTTGAACAATCTGCATGCAAACACGGCCGTATGAGTAACAATGAATGGCTAATTTCAAATATTCTCTTTCTTGTTGGAGTCATCACAGTGCTTTTTGTACTCGGCGCAGATTTTGGCACAGATAGCATATTTGATTTTAAAGGACTCAGGAAGTTCTTAAAGAACAATTCAACAACCCTTGCTGAAAAAGTCATCTACATTCCTGCGGTAACTATGCTGTACTGGGGATTTTTCGCTACCGTTTGCGCATGTTGCATTTTTCACATCATGTCTCGGGAGATCATTGCATACATTAACCAAACAGAGAGGCTTGTCCTTTATTGCACCACAACGAGGCAACAATTCTTCGAGCACCACAAAAGAATGATGACATTCACAGAGAAAATGATCAAGAAATTCAACTGCTGGTTCGCAATACACAACGCGATGTTTATTGTACTTTTAGCGACAATGATTTTCGAATGGATATATTTTATCAAAAATGCCAAGGACAAACCTAGAATCGAAACGATTCTCCTATCGCAAGTGCCAGGGACTTTGCTGATATGTTACAAATTTGCCTTTCCCTTCTTCTCAGCAAGCCGTGTGACCACGCGATTTACCGACTTCTATCTGAGAATAGCCATGAGCAATAAGTTCAGTGACATTCCCGAGCTTCTTCTCTTTCCAAACTACTCAGGATTTCACGTATATGGACTCCGAATAACCCCGAATGTAGCTTTGGTTGCCTTTTTGTCAAGCTTCGTGGGACTTCTAAAGTTTGCTTTTTGAAGACTAGATTAAAAACGACTACAGACTTTATATAAGCTAAGTCTCTACAGTTTTTTTTTCAATAGAGATATAGATTAAATAAAAGGTATAGACCCCATGGACAATGGCCTACCTTTCGGGGGGTAGGGAAGGCCTCCTTATTCTATTCTAAAACTGATTAGTAAAATGATGAGTTGTAGTTAGTTAGTCTAGTTGGTAAAATGGGAAAGATTGCTCCGGTCGGTAAATTTTTTTTTGGGGGGGTATCTAAGCCTAGTTTTGGACGGGGACGTGCCATTTCATTCCGAAATTTCGACCCATAATTCCGCACACGCCTGAAAAATTGTGACCCATAATTCCGCGAACATGAGGAATGTTATGCCCAATACTCCGCAAGGCAAAGAACATTTTCAGACAACAAAATCATCCGCACTTGTCAGAAAAAATGTATCACTAAATAATGGAACGTCCCCGTACCCCCAAAACTCTTCAGTTACCCCCGTACCCCCCCCCCCCGGAGGTAAAACTATTTGGCACTATAGTTAACCCTTTCGTAGTCATATATGTAGTATGTAAATATGTATACGTAGTCATACATATTTGTCCATGCTCATATTTGTCATAAGAAATAAGCAAAACAAGACACAATCTTCTGTTTTTTTGCCATAAATTTCATACTTTAGGCATTATGTGATGAAATTATGGCATAATTTCAAAGATATAACATAAAAATTGATTTATTTTGACATTTTTTGGTAGGCTGGTATTGGCGAAAACAGTAAACGCCTAGTTATACCTCACATTTAAAGCAAGTAAATGATATTTTTCCACTTATCATTCCTTCAGAAACCTTTCTAGGTTTGAATTATATCTTATCCAGTCTAATTAGGAGTTCAAAAAACTCACTTCAAGGTTATCTTCACTCTGTAAATGCTTCACAAATTAGGCCCTTCAATTTCATCCAAAATTGGGTTGAAATTGCAAAAATCTTCAAAATTGAGCTATTCCTTCCCCTGTCACATCAAATAACACCCAAAAACGTTGTTTTCATACCTATTCTAGCTTTTCTAGGTATATAAAGTCCTTTTTCCTTCCGCTCAATGTGATTTTTCGTCTTCACTGACTACAACAAAAGTGGCTGCTACTTTGCTGTGGGACGCCATTTTGAAAGGAAACTCTGCCACTAGACTCCCTATGCTATAAGCTTCAAAACGAGGCTAAGTTATAGGGTATCCCCTGGAGGGTTTTCAAAGCAGATCCATTGAGAGGGCAAAATTTTTTTGTGGCGATCAAGCAAAATCTGAATACACAGTGTATATTTTGTATCAAAAACAGTCTTACTAAGGTTTTTTACCATTAATTATACAGGCCAATTCCATTATGACTCGTTTGAGATCAAAATAGTTGGTTTTGAACATGTTTTGGAGAAGCTAGAACAATTTTAGTATGTGGTAGTAACAGCGGCCTAAATCTCTATGACCACGAAAGGGTTAAATTTCGCACAATTCAAAGTTTTTTTTCATTGTAGATCTTAACTAACTTTTATATACCCGGCAAGATATAGGATAAGAGAAAAATAGTTGCTCTTAATTTTATTGATGGGGACAATCAACCAACCATGAACATTTGAAAAACGCTAACGCCAGTTGAAAAAAAGAGACACAAAAACGAATGTACAACTGATATGGACAAAATCCGAAAAATTAACAACAAACAGAAACAAGGGCAACCACGCAGCTAAGCAACTGGACAACCAGAGCAACCGGGCAACCAGAGCAACCGGGCAACCAGAGCAACTGAGCAACTGGGCAACCAGAGCAACCAGAGCAACTGGGTAACGAGAGCAACCAGAGCAACTGGGCAACCAGAGCAACCGGGCAACCAGAGCAACCGAGCAACCAGAGCAACTGGGCAACCAGAGCAACCAGAGCAACTGGGCAACCAGAGCGACCGGGCAACCAGAGCAACCGGGCAACCAGAGCAACTGGGCAACCAGAGCAACTGGGCAACCAGAGCAACCGGGCAACCAGAGCAACCAGAGCAACTGGGCAACCAGAGCAACCGGGCAACCAGAGCAACTGGGCAACCAGAGCAACTGGGCAACCAGAGCAACCAGAGCAACCGAGCAACCAGAGCAACTGGGCAACCAGAGCAACTGGGCAACCAGAGCGACCGGGCAACCAGAGCAACCGGGCAACCAGAGCAACTGGGCAACCAGAGCAACTGGGCAACCAGAGCAACCGGGCAACCAGAGCAACTGGGCAACCAGAGCAACCGGGCAACCAGAGCAACTGGGCAACCAGAGCAACTGGGCAACCAGAGCAACCAGAGCAACCGAGCAACCAGAGCAACTGGGCAACCAGAGCAACCGGGCAACCAGAGCAACTGGGCAACCAGAGCAACTGGGCAACCAGAGCAACCAGAGCAACCGAGCAACCAGAGCAACTGGGCAACCAGAGCAACCGGGCAACCAGAGCAACTGAGCAACCGAGCAACCAGAGCAACAGGGCAACCAGAGCAACTGGGCAACCAGAGCAACCGGGCAACCAGAGCAACTGAGCAACCAGAGCAACCGAGCAACCAGGGCAACCGGGCAACCAGAGCAACTGTCACTAATGTCACTATGTTAATTCACTATGTTCAATCACTATGTATTTGTTGCTATTTTTAAACAATTCTCAAATTTGGCCGCCAAATTTGAGAATTGTTTAAAAATAGCAACAAATAGAAATTAAATTTTTACTTGGAAGACTAAGAAATTAGAAATAAATAAAGAAAGAGAGAAGATTAAGCTAAGTTTCTATTTGTTGCTATTTTTAAACAATTCTCAAATTTGGCCGCCAAATTTGAGAATTGTTTAAAAGTAGCAACAACATATTAAATTTTTAATTGGAAGACTAAGAAATAAGAAATAAATAAACAAAGAGAGAAGTTTAAGGTAAGTTTCTATTTGTTGCTATTTTTATACATTTATTTAAGTTAAGTTGGTATTCGTTAATTTAAACATGTGTATTTTCTAGGGTTCGAGCTGTATTTTTGCGAAGTTCTCAAGTTTATTTGTCGTTGTCCACAGAGGATATAGGCCTAGTCTACTTCCGTTTCCATTTGGTCGGCTCGTCTGCCTTAAAGGCCTGCATGCTTCCCAAAAAGTTGATTGACTTTGATTTTATGTGCAGTCCTACACAGTATAACTTGATACAAAGATTTTCAGGCTTATTTTCCCTCAGGTTTTCATTTTTTACGTCTTTGCTATCGGTGTTTGTTTCGATTTGCCTTGTGCCTTGTTTTCAGGAAGACGTTACAGGCTTCAAAACATCGAACTTGGCTGCGTGCGCGTCGGTTGCTCCGTTGCTCACCAACCAGGGAGCAACGTTTCGCAGTGCTCTCACTTTTGAGGAAATTTCCTTAAACTGAGGAATTTTGCCGACTTTTGAGGAACTTTTTAAGGAATCTAAATTTTTAAGGAACTTCTAAGGAATTTTCCAATTTAACACCAAAGAAGAAAATATAATCCATAATATACTCCATAATTGAACATAACAGAACAAAATTCCATAACAGAACAAAAGACCAAAACAATAAGAATTCTTGAAAGTTATTACTTAGAAACTACTGTTCATCGATGATAGCAAGCTCCTGCCCGATATTTCATTGTGTACAGGTGTGAGCCCAGTTTTAGCGGCTCTCGTGTATGTATTCTTAAGATATACATCTATTTATAGATCTGATAGCTATTATAAAGGATTGAACATTCCAATTTGGCAAAATTTGTGATATTGAACTATAGCAACACATTATAAGGGGGTCTAATAGAGTGTTCTATGAAAAATTACACAAATACCGAAATCTGAGGAATTTTGATGAAATCTAAGGAATTTTTCGTGAACTTTCGAGGAATTTTATATGAAGCAAAGTGAGAGCCCTGACGTTTCGTGTCTTATCCAAAATCGTGCCACATTTGAACTTTTAAGAAAACGTTCAGACACCATTTTTTTCAACTTCAATTGAAACTTCAGAAATGTTTTTTTCTCGAAACAAGACTAGGCACTCAGGCTCGTATCGATTTTATTTCGATTTCGTTTTTGACGCATTTTTTAAGTTTAAAACACTAAAAGACAACCTGCTACTTTCTCGATGATTCTCATTCTCCTCATTGATCTCAATTCAACTTGCATTGGATCTTTTAGATTCAATAACATGCCGGTCGCCATGGAACATTGGTATTTTCTGAAATTATCTACCGGATTTTTTGCAAAGTGTAGTGTACACTGCAACATTAATGCGAACTGCAACATTAATGCGATGATTGCAATGGTATAACACAAAAATTGTCTTTTTCTCGTCCAGGCAGCCTTTTCAAAGTGTATCCGAACCATTTGTATCTTGAGAACGTTTTATCCGGACAGGGGGTAAGAGTTATCCCGCGATCGTGTAAACGGGACCTAGATCTGCTGAACTTGTGTTTTGGGAAGGATTGAAGTTCCAAGGCTTTGAAAATCCCTTTATATGTAAGTAATGAAAATTGTGAGACAGGGGCAGTACCAAAACTTTTACGACAACTTGCTTGTTGAGTCTGGGCGACCATTTTGTCTTTTGAACAAGATCAATCTTGTTTTGCAGGTCATGTATATTATAGCTAAGACTCTGAAGTTTTTTTCACGTTGAAAAAGAAAATTTTGCAATATGGAATATTTCATATGACCCAAAATATCCAGAAAGCCAATAAAATTACGAAAATATCTGACCTCTTATATGGCGGATCCGTAAGTCCGACAAATCGTGTACACCAATTTAAGAGCGGAATTTCCCCTTCGCTGTTGTGATTTGTAATGATTATCAATTCAATCAGTCCAGTCAATTGGAAATATTACTTCCCATAAATTGGCACGAAATAAAATGGTATGAGCGGTAAAGATCTTAGATATCTAATTTCAACATTAGATGTAATGCGAAAAGAGGATTTCATCATACAGTAAGTTGTTATGAGATACGGGGAAAACCCCACGCGACAAGGAAATGAAATATCTAGTTCTTGGAAGCAAAAAAGCCCAATACATCCTGACAGGTGAAATTTAATGCACCAATCAAATTGAAGATACAGACGTCGCTACTTTGGTTCTCTTCTCTGGTAGGGATAGTTGGCTGTTGAGAGCTGCTGTGTTGTCACAAGAGCAGTTCTAAAAATGAATAAAACTGAAGAAAAGATCGACATGGAAGAGATGATATCATTTTCTGAAACCAGAAAAGAATCGACAGAGAATACAACCTCAGGAAATATCTTCTGCTCTGATAGGATATTGAAATTTGTATCCTGTTTGTTTTTTGGTATAGTTTCTTGTTGGTTTTCAGATCGCAGAAAGAAGAAATATTCCCTAATATTGTCCTCATCTATTGTTGTACTGCAGTGGTTTTCCGTTGTAGGCTACATATACTGTAACCACATGTTTTGGTCGAAGAAGGCTGGTTTCAAGAAAGGAAATCTAACAGACTCAGCAAAAGAAGGAAGTCCGAAGCTCCCTGAGATCCCTAAAGAAACGCTGTTTATGTTGATCGTGCTGGCAATTTCTCAAGCATTCACCGTCACTATGGCTATCCATTATTTTTACAGCAATAAAAATAGATTCTCTTCAAAAGGAACGTTTAATTTGCTCCCCGAAATAAGCGTTTCAGATGAAATCGTCGACATGAGCATCAGCAAATACGCATGGTTATTTACGAACATCTTGTTGATTTTTGGTATAATTGGAGTCTTATTTCTACTGTGCACGAGTCTTGCCACAAACACGATGTTCGATTTCCACGGAATACATGCATTTCTCAATCACACAACAGCAGGAAATAAAATCATCTATTATATAACAGTGAGCATGCTATTCTGGGGTTCAGGAACGTCCGTATGCGCATGCTGCCTATTTCATATTATGTCAGTCCAAATAATCGCCGTTATACGTGATAGTCAGCGTAAAATGCTAAGCAATGCTAAATCAAGGCAAGAGTTCTTTCAACTGCATGAAAATTTATTGGAATATAAGGACAAACTGCTTAACAAATTCAAGTATTGGTTTGCCATACACAACATTATGTATATTTGCTTGGTCGGATCAATGATTTTTGAATGGATAGCTTTCATGAAGCATTCTGAATACCAACCAAATTTCCTGGTATCCCAAGTTGCAGGCACTATACTTATCGGGTATAAATTTGTTTTCCTTTCGTTTCTGCAAGTCTTGTTACAGTGGAATTTTCAAAGATGTATGAAATTATTGCAAGAAAAAATCGTTTCGAAAACATCCCCGAGCTGTTACTATTTCCTTCGCGTTTTGGGTTTGTCATCTTCGGTTTGCGCATTACACCAAGCGTAGCGTTGATAGCATTTTTATCCAGTTTTGTTGGATTTCTCAAGTACATTGTTACTAGCAACTAACTTTGAAGTTCATACATAGTATATACTTTTAAGCCCCGGCCAAAAGTCAGTGGCGTAGCGGAGGTCTGTGGGGCCCTTAGTGAGGTAGTGGGACTGGGGCCCCTTGCAACCATGTCTAATTAGGGAGGAGGAGGCTTAAATAGGAAATAGAGACTAGAAAATAGGGACCACGCACAAGGAAATAGGGACTTGGAAACTGCAAGTTTTTCGAAAGCTTTTTTGGACGTTCGAATATTTTGGTGGTTGCAACAACCACTTAAATCATTACACAAAGGAGGGTTAGATTTTCAAACTTCAGGTAATGATAAGCTAACCCTACTCTATAGCATCAACTTTGCAATATCTTATGACTTATTGACTTGCAAGCAGTTTGTCATATAGGAAAACACCGGTATTTCATCAAGAAAGATCATTTCATAAAGACATAATTTTTAGCTTTGGGACCCCTTGGAGCCTCTTATCAGCGGTGGCCCTTACTGATTTGCCCTAAAGGTAACCAGCGTCGGCTACGCAACTGCCAAACGTAGCTAACATTTCACCCAAAATTGGCCAACATTCATGTTGGGTAAATTTTGGCAGCGTTTGGCCACCTTCCTGGGTGATTTTGGGTTAAGTTGGCTGACATTTGACCAGGGTAAACAATCCACCAAGCATTTCAGAATGTTGGCTTCGTTTGGCCACTAGCGCCAAAAAAAGGTTTGCTCCATGCATCCGTATCAGAAATTCAGCGCGGAAACATTCATTCAAATCTAAGGTATTCATTTCTTTCTTATTAACTCTGACACCTTTATGGCCTATTCTTTCTTGACCTTTAGTTATTTAAAAGAATCACAAAGTAATATGTTAAGGAATTGCTAAGAACATTAAGTTCTCGAATTTGACCGTCTGTTAGCGTACAGACCTTTTCAAAGAGGTCTGGTTCGGCGCGACATCTTGATGTAAAATGGTAGACATCTTGAGTAAGGGAATCCTCTCAACGTGCAAAGATCGGAATTGCGGTCCTTTCCGGAGAGATATAGCAGCAAATTTTGCTTAAAATTCACGTTTAATAGGAGTTAAAGTGAAAGAAACAATTCAAGTCCCAGTTTATCTGCTCTATGAGGCTTGTGAGTTACTTGGATCTTGTTTTCTGAGTTTCTACAGATATTTTTAATATTTACGGTTGTAGATTCCGTTTTGTCTCTTTTTCTTCTATTATCGTGCATTAGAAGTAAAATCCGCCAAACCACCTCTACAAAAGCGACTGCAATCAAGGTCGTACGCAGAGAGGATTTCCTTACTCAAGATATCTACCATTTTCCAGAAAAATGTCGCTGCACCCAGACCTCTTTGAAAAGACCTATTTTCAGTACTTTGGCTACGCCGAAATTCCTTATAAAAAATGTGTGCACCCTTTAAAGAACCCTTTACAGTCATAAAATACCTTTTGAAGTCATCATCTACTCCAAAGCCTAGATTAACACTTCGTTTAACAGATTACATTTAACATAAATTGCATGTAAATCAATCGATTTTTAAAAGTATTTTAAATTTACCGTTTAAGGGAAAAATTGAGAATTCAAGCTGCAAAAAAATGTTTTTATTTTGATTTTCAAATAACAGGAACATACTGTATTTATTTGTTTTCTCTCTTCTGTGGTGTTTGATCTGATCCTATGTACTATGGAGTATAATCGTTTAAATAATCGTTTTCCCGCTCGTTTCAACAACCTGTTGCTTTTGATAGCAGAAGTTTTGGAGAGCTCCAAAATCTGTCGTTTTCAGAAGAATGGTTTTGAAAAATACACATTCTGAAAAAAGAAGGCTACCGAAAAAAGAATTGGTTTAGAAGAACACGCCCTAAGTAACCGAAGAATTAACAACATTTCAGGCTAAAAAAGGTGAAAAATTAAAAACACCCAGCCTCAATAAAAATTACTGGTACCTATACACTTTTTTTCAATAAGCAGGATTTCAGCCGTCACAGAATGACTGGTACCCCCTAAAACCTCTTATTTTGGCTCTTTTCTGGCTTCTCAATGTAACTGACAAGTTTGCAAGCCTGTACAGTATAAAGAAAGCTATTTCACCAGAAATTTTAGCACAATCTCAGCCCTGGTTGCTTATTGAACAGTTGCTTATTAAAAAAAAGAGTGTAAAAAAATGTGAACCAGCAAATGAATTTTTCACTGCATTTACAAAAGCACTGTCTAAACAATACTTACGCCAACCTGATGTTTATTTAGGGTGTATTCTTCTTAACCAATTCTTTTTTCGGTTGCCTTTTTCAGAATGTGTTTTTCGAAGCCATCAAAAGCAGAAGGTTTCCGAACCTTTCGAGACATTTCCGGTTTGAAGTTTGAAAGAGATTTCCATTTTACCAGTTACCAGGAAACATTCAACGAAAGGGTCTGGGGACGAGGCAAGCAAGAATTTTGGCGCGAAAAGATTTAGATTTCCAGAATTGTGTTTCAGGAAAATCACGGATTCTGTTTTTGGAAGCATTCTGTTTTCCAAATTCGGAAGGTTTTGGAGGCCAAGAATAACACGCCCTTAAGCTATGTCTTAAATTTCTGATTATTGTTAGTATAGCAGAATATTTCTATCCCCGGATTATTCGGTACTCCAAAGTAGCTAGCTTATCATTAGCTACACTCTTTTTTTTTATAAGAACCAGGAAATTTTAATCGAGGCTGGCTGTTCTTAAATTTTTGCCGTTTTTTAGTCTGAAATGTTCTTAATCTGTTCTTAATTCCTTGGTTACTTATATATCTATATTTTTCAATAAATGTCTGGAGTGGTACTAGGTTTGTGCGAAAATGCAGCACTCTTGTCTATTTCTTTGTTTGCTTGCTTTTTACGTTCAGTCTGACTGTCTTACTTACATATTTTGCTGATATTCTTAGGGCTTTTGAAAAGTCCAGCCTCAGCTTGTTCTTAATTTGTTCTAAAAATCTGGGAAAAATCCAGGCTCGTGTTCTTAGAAAATTGTTCTTATAAAAAAAAGAGTGTATAGTACGTATTTAACTAGCTTCTGTTTAGTTATAAATATGTAGGACACTGATGTCTTTAACAAAATTTAGTTGACTATTTATCATTTGAAAATACAAAGCCTTCAGTTTAAATTCGCGATTAGTTCAAATTTCAGGCAACAATTTTAATTTTTTTAAATTTATATGAAAAGAAATAATTTAACACTAACATATTTAAATAGGCTTGGTTTGTATTACTACGAAATTTAAAACAATCCAATTTCAAAAATTTTATTATACTGAATTAATTTATCACTTTATATGTATTACTACATTACAACATTATACAGCTTTTTATTTTTTAATAGATAAACAAAGCCGTTATTTTGATTTTATTCAGTGTTATAATACAATACTAAAACTACGTTAAACTAGTTTTTAAGTTTTAGTTTATTAAAAGGTAAGGAGTAAAATACATTATATAACTGTTCTGCATCCTAATTCTTAGTAGAGGGTTTTTGATAAGAAATTAAATCTGGTTGATTCAAAAACAATCTGCCTGGTGGAAATTTTAGAGAATGGACTATCAAAGTGGAGAAATTTCCGATGATTCAGTAAAAGTGGACGTTACTCCAGTGAGGAGAACAGACTGATTTGTAAACAATTTGTAAGCATTTTCTATGCAGAATCGTGAACAATCTTTCTCCAACATCTTTTTTAGTAAGATCTTCTGCTACCTAACCCTTTTAGGTGAGAAAATTTGCATCTTAAAATTCCTCGGCTCAACCCCTGGTTGAAAATAGACAGAGAATATTTGTTGTCTGGTAATACAACAAACTTCAGTCTTAACGCTAATGCATGACTAGCCTGCGTGCAGACTCAAACCTCTACAAAGGTCCCTCCTTCGTAGAGGTTGGAGTCTGCACGCAGGCTCATGCATGACATTTCTAACAGCTTTTGTGAGCCTTTACAACTGCTGTGTTGCCGCAAAGTGTTGTTTATTTTTTTATCTTCGAAAAAGAGTCTGCTTACCTGAGTGGCAGCATCCAGTTTGGTACTACCGATTCTTGGCACCATCATACCTTTCTTTGCAATGGTTGGTAAATAGATAAATAAAAAAAGTGCCACAAGGGAGGAGGGCAAGTGATTAAGCTCAAGTACGATTGAACTTAATTTGATAAGCATTACGCAAACGAATTTCATCATGTACCTGCTGAAGAAGAAGACGTAATTTCTGCATTTGCATTTCCAGTTGTCGATTGTGTTCTTCCAATATTCCCTGTCTCTCTGCCATTCTTCTCTTCTCCATTTTTAATCTGTTGTTATCTTGGATTAATCCAGATTTCTCCATTTCTTGGTTTTGTTGCTCAAGTTTGATGGACTGAACCTCGTTCTGCAGTTGTCTAAAGAAAACAATTTCAACAGTAAATTTCGACTAAGGCCATATTCACCTATTTCAGGCTGCAATGTTGTTAATATGTTCTTAGGGAATTTCCATGAAAATGAACTGAGGGGAGGCAACAGAGCGTTGGCAACTTGGCTACTTTTAAAAGAATAAAAGTTTGACATTAGAAATTAAGTGAATAAAACTTACCTGTTATCGTTTTCCAGAGCAGCGAACAGATTGGCCATTTCTCTGTTTTGGTCGTCACTAAGTGGTGAGATTTTAGGCATTGTGTCTCGATTGGTTGCTAGGTTCTTGAATAAAAAAAGGAAAATGTCAACTAAAGTTGTTGGTGAGAAGAAAAATTACAGGTAATCTTCACCTTAATAATTACAAGTACAAAGTGCATATTCATTTGATTTGTGTTCGACCTAACTGATACGGAAAAGGCGTCGGCAGCAGCATAATTCCTATGACTGGAATCTCTTTCTATCCGATTTCTCTGTAACCCAATATTCAACACCAGCGATACATAGGGAAAATACATATTAGATGGAGGTTCAAGAACGTGTACACTGAACTGATGATGCTCGATGTGAACGCTTATCACATGGCACTATTTTGCTTTGCTTATTTGGTAGCTGTCCTATGTCCTTGTCATTCACTCACCTCTAGATACAAACTAAGAAAACCAAACTGATCTGACTCAATGGAAAGATAATGCAAATAAAAGTTCGGCCAATTTAAGATGCATATATGAAATTAAAAATACGCTGAGCAATCGCAGTATCGGGAGTTTGCAAAGCGACACCGGTATAATTCACAAATGAGCTGACGGAAATATTTTATATCAAACAAAAATTTCACCAATTTGGATTGTCCAAAACATTCGGTTTTAAGATTTGAAAAAGAAGAAATTAAAACTCGAGTATATTCATAGACTTACTTCTCTTTTCAAGGACGAATAATCATTGTCAACGCTAGGAAATAAAAAGTATTGAATTAATTATAAACATATCTACAATGGATTGAAAAATTACAAAAAGTTGTTAAAAAAAACGCCGATAGAATGAGTTTTAGACTGATTGCGTTCAAGTTCAAGTTGTTTAAAGCAACATTTCTGATAAATACTGTTTCATACACTTCTTTTTTATCATAAGCTCTTTATAAGAAACCCAGACTCTCGAATGGCCAAAAATTTAAGAAACTCCAGTACTGGAAATTTTTTACGTAGGAAACTTTTCACCTCAGACAGCGAAAAGTTTCTTTTTATTTTCTGTTTTTCTTCTGCAATAAAGCATTTCTGTGACAAGCAGACAAACAGGAAACCCATATGCATTCAAATATGATAGATAAATGGCTTGGAACATCATTCAGATAGAATAAGTATATGAATAACCAAGAAACTCTTAAGAAACTTTCAAGCTCTGGATCAATTTTTTAGTTTCTTATAAAAAAATACGTGTATTGTTTCAGGAACCTCTTGTTGATAAAAATTGACAATGTCTATTTTAACGAAACGTCAAGTTCAAAGAGTGAAACATACTATCATACTACATCCAGAAAATATTTCACAGCTTCAGACAACCTAAAAATTGTTTGTCTGGGATTTCTTTGATAACAAGGATCATTTTCATAACAAGAACAGAAATCTGTCATAGTACTGAAAGTTTTTCAAAATTCACGGATTCTGAGTACAGGAAACTTCTCTAAAGTTTCTTCAATGCGGGAAATTTCAATCCATTCAATCAATATCAATGTCAATAATGTATTTCATCAAAACGATATTTTAAACCGGCGATGCTGAATAAGAAACACGAAAAATAATTTGTATTCTGCACGCAAGATGCAAGGAAATGTTTATCAGATACCTGAAATACTTTGTGAGGTTTTTCAAGAAAAAGAGTCTTTCTAAAATTTTCTGCAGCGTTTCTTATAAATAGAAATACATTCACATTCTTTCTGTCAGTTTCTGCATTTTAAACCAAACAACAATCTTATTTAAGAGTAATTTACTTAGAAATGTTATCTTAAGCATACCTTGAAGAGGGGAGCGATTCTTGGCTTTTTGACCTGCAAAATGAATGTTAAAGTAGAAAAAAATCAGAATATTGAATGAAACTGTAGGATATTCTTCAAACAGTCTGAAGGGCTCATGTGCAGCAAATGTAGAGGTCGTGAACAATATCACTCGTCTCTCAAGGATTATGATATCTTATGCGAATACAATACGAATGTAACCTTAATCAACTGAATTGCAGTCACTGGATATAGCCTGGTTTCCAATATGGCTGTCGCTCGGTGTCGTTTGGTGTCGCCGATAGTTTTCGAAATTGCATAAAAGCATTCAATGAAAAAATGTTGTTTACAATGCAAGCTCCTGCCAAGTTTAATCACAGTGTTTGAAATCAGTGTTTCCAATATTCACCTGTGTGTTTTTAGTTTTGTTTCTTGCCTGTCGCTTGGTATTACTGCACCGACGCAGGGTGTCACTGAAATGGGTCCCACGTCCCGGGGTCCTACCGAAGGTGTCCCAAGTTCCGGTTTTTTGGTATTCAATTGACATGTTGAAGTATGCAAATGAGTGTTTCCAAAGTATCACCAGCACATTATACAAAATTCTGAAACACCAGCCGACCTACTGGAATCAGGCAGCGCCAGAACACGGACGAGTTGGCTGTGAATTACGACAAATAGAGGCGCAGAAGTGGGACAAAGCCTAAATGTACTCACTTCGAAAATCAGCAATTGAAAAATCGATTTTCATTATAATTTTTCTTCACCCCAAGAAGTATTTGCAGCATAAATTTGAAGTTTTTGCACTTGTTTACCTTTCATACGGCTGATGTTCCGGATCCCATGAGTTTAATCCGCCATTTTGGCTGTGAAGAGAGAAAATACAGTCAATAATTCTAATCAAATCTATTTGATGTGAACTCTTTCAAATCCTTTGCAACATAGTGCAATGCCCGTCAGACAAACTAAACAGGAACTTCAAGTCCCCGTGAAAGTATTGAACGTAATAAAAAGTGGATTAATTTTGATGTTAACTGCAATGCAGTTGAGTATTAAAAAGTTTTATAGGCAAGAATGAATTTAAGAATATTTTCCAGGAGAAAATGCTGTACTTCCAGATGAAAGGATGACAGCGTAAAAGAAACATAACTTGTGAATGTTGGCACCATGAAATATCTAATACAGAAAGAAAACAATAACGGAAATGAGCGCTACGAAGTAGACTTATTGCACGAGTCGTATAGTTGTCGTTGTTGAGTTGAATTGCTGGACGCTCAAAATACTCTGAGCAAATAGCTGTAGGGCTCTTGCTGTTGTTTTTGTTGTTGTTTGCGAAGAGTGAGAATCGTAGTAAGTCTAGCTACGAAGAACAAAACAAAGTGCAGCCATGGGCGAAAAACCCCTAAACAACCAAAAACTTCAATGAGTAGATGCATAAGACTTAGACTCCATCTTTGTCTAAGATAAACTCATTGCGAAAATGCCCCCCCACATCTTCTGATTCGTCCCACGGGTTATTTCGCAGCAAAGAATGTCACGGTAATCAAAACTGTAGGAAGAATCCAAACGAGTGAAAACCGTAGCTAGCTCTAATTCGTCGACTAACATAAGGCGGGTGCAAACCGTGCCACCATTGTTGGCTGACATGTTGGCTGAAAATAGGCCAACATGTTGGTACGGTTTGCCATATTACCACAACATCTGAAATGTTTTGGATTGCTGACGCCATCTACAAATGATTTTTTGCAAACATGGTGGAAATAAGAAGTTTGTTTATTGCTCGCTTTTCTCGTTGACGACGACGTGGTCCAACTCAACCTGCCAGCTTAAATCTATTTCTCACAAAGGTCTCCGAAATAACGTGCGAAATTGAAATTTTGTGCCAACATGTTGACGAGACATAGCAACCGTACCAGCACATCAATTTTGCTCAAATCAATGAAAATGTTGGCAAACACTTTAAAACATGCCAAAAAATGTTGGCAAACTTTTTTCTCGTTAACAACATGTTGTAAGTTTGGACAAAATCTATAGCAAACCAAGCCAAAATGTTTGCCAAGAAATTGTTGGCGGCGGTGAAGTTGGTCAACATGTTGGCACAACCAAGATGTTATCAAGAAAAATACGAATCTTTGAAGATGAATCTGACTTAAAAATTCAAAAACTCTCACCTTCCGGAAGATTTGTTATTTTGTATTCCATCATGAACATCTTCACTATATTCGCTAGCAGCTTGATAGTTTGATGGTTCAGAATAATTATCATCACCATCCTCATAATCACGATTGTTTGATTTGACTGATTGTTCATCTGGTGGTATCTCTGTGAATCGCTTCTTTGATTCTTTGCGTTTCTTTCTTGACAAGACTTTCAATACTTTGTTTTTAAACATCTTTTGCAAGTCTTTGAAATCGTTACTTTGGGAGCTCTGAAATGAAAAGACACGTGTACGGATATATTTGAAAAACTGAAATTTGCATGAAACCATAGCTGAAAAGAGAAAAAGTCAAACGGGATAAGAGCTTTTTGGCTGCATGACTTGAAGAGTTTACTCCCACGATTTCATGGAGCTCCACAGCACAGTCAATGGCTCTTTGGTCATGCAGTCTAGGTTCGAATCGCATTTACTGCGGTATGCTACTTGTGGAAAAATCTATCTTAGTTCTATGTCAAATATACATATTCATATGTTTGGTGCTGAAGAAGGCTCAACATAGCAAAAAAAACCAAACAGGAGGACAGCCTTGGGCCGTGACTTGGAGAGTTAATCGGCGAATTCATTGAACTCTACAGGTCAGAGGAAACTTCGTTAGCCCTTTATTGTCGGTCATGCAGTCCATGTCCGAATCCCATCTATTGTGCCATGCCACTTGTGGAAAAATCTTTCTTGAATTGCATAGAAATGTGTTACTGAAATAGATTTTCTTTCGAGTCTGGGATCACGTGCCTAACTAGCAAGCTACTTTTGTAATTGTCATCTCGAAGATATGATATCTACCAGAAATTCGAAGCTAATGCAAAAAAAAATCAGTATGAAAATAGGATGTACGCTATGTGAGCGAACACATTTTAAAGCATTCTTCGAAATGACTATCAAAAGTGGAAAATGCCATTTAATTCTTATTTGAGTGAAACTGGAAAATTATAAATTTCCGAAGAAAAAGGAGGAAATGCCACGGAATTCCCGTTACTGTAAACTCTAAGAGTATTAAGCAGCAGTTTTCAAAATATAAAAATAAATTAAGATATTTCAGTAGCAACAACGCGTAATTTGTTGTAGCAACAAACGTGGTGTTTTGCTTCGTTTAGTAAAACCAAAAATACCTTCAAACAGCATTCAAAGGTGCTGTGGCGTCACGTTGTAATCCAGCTGACCCGTGGTGTCAAGAGCTCAGTGTGGTCAGGGTTCAAGCCCAGCCACGGTAGCGTCACAGCCAGGGTCGAGGTCTCGATTAGTTAACCTACTACTGAGATCCTAGCGACTGGCGCTAAAACACCATTTCACCTTCACCTTCAACTAGTTTGCAGAGGGATCACACAATCATAGATGATACTCCCAAATTGAAAATTATAAGCATTCTTAGTTGGCTTTTTGTGCCATTTGCTCTCAAAAAAGAATGGAAAGAAGATTTAGCTTCTAACCGTCAAACAGTATTCCTGAATAGGATGATCCAATTTATGAGTTTTGGCGATTCTTCCTGTCCAAAAGCACTCCTGAAAAATAGCATAAAACAGCGGGTCAAGAAGATGAGGACTGATTGTGACGGAAAACATGTGCAAAGTTTTATCTATATTCCTTGCATTTAAATAGACTAAAACTTAATATAAGACGTTCCTGTCTTAAGTCCCGGCTAAACATGCGATTTTTTACCTTTTCTGGCGAATGTCCTCCTGTTAGGAGGCTACACGCTGCGACAAAACTGCTGCGATAAAGTGCTGCAACAGTCAACTTGCGGGGGAAGAAAAATGATTACTAGAAATTTCTAGAAAAACGTGCGAAAACAATGCAATGTGTTGCGTCGCCAGTGCGAGTAAACCGTCTGCACGCTGCGACACAAAGCCAAAACATGTCGCAAAAAGTTCAACCAAATAATCAATGTTCTTCGACCGTGTGTCCTTAGGTCACAGACCGTATTGTTCGAAAATGCATCCATGGCTTCATGTGCGACTTTTAATTGCACGGTCGCGGCGACAATTTTTTAGCATGTTCTGTCGCCATTTAGCATAAAAGCATAAGCAAAAGCATAAAAGTCGCACGTACAGCCGCGGCTATAAACGATATGCTTCATTGCAACTCAGTAGATTGCTACCTATCATTAAGATGGACATTGATGCTAATTTGAACAATGGGAAGTTCTTCAATTCAAATTTGACAGAGATCTTCTGTTATGTTAACAATTCTTTTTTAACCCATCTTATTCTTACAGCCTATTTTCTGGCAAACTTTCCAAAGTCTGAAAGGCTTACCAGGAAAAGTTTCCTTTGCCAAGAAAGAGAAGGTTGTCATAAACGGTAGTATGAATGGCACGAACTCAACTATAACTTTGATTCTAAATACAGAAGAAGATTCCGTGTGGTGTCTGGGAAACCTTACAGCATTTGGGGGCAAAAGGCTTAAGAAACCAGCCAAACATGCAATTTCCTGGTAAACACTAAAAAATTCGCTTCTTACTGAAAACGGGCGTCTGCGCCAAGACTTGTAAATTGCAAGCTACAACTAAACCACCTTGCTTTTTCAAATCATACTTCTACAGAAATTCGGCAAGGTGAAAAGTTAGTACTTATAAATTCACCTATTTGCAAACCGATTTAATTTCTTTTGCGAAGTGATTTTTCTGCTTTGTCTTTATCAAGTGTTGCATTTTTGTTTCCAAATTGACAAAACCAATAAAATTCATTTCAGTCTCGGGATGAAGCTGGCTTCCACTATGTTGGTGTGAAGGCAGCAGCAGCAAAAAATATAGTTAAATGGTTTGGATAACTTTTTTTAGTTAAATGCAATGTGGCGGAATTTTCAAATCCTGGTGCTAGTAGAAAGCAAACTTACTTGACACAGATCGAAATTGAAACACTGAACACACTTGTACCTGAAAATTAAAAGAAGAAAGAACGTAAGAAAACCTTTAAAAGGCCATAGCATAAGTACATCTTTATGACATACTTTGGGAACATAAGTCCACTTATTAACAAGACATTACATGACATCGAGAATGCATGATAGTTTACAAGGAGTAAACAAAGCAACTACAATTATCGAATACAATATAGGCCAAACAATTTTCAACAAAAAGATATTTTAAAACGATAACAGTGATACAATGCGTCCAAAAACCAAGGTTGTGCTTTCCAGATACAAAACGAGTCTTACCTGGCCAACTTGAAATGTGCAATAAAATTGATTTCACCTTTGCTAGATAGACGTCAAACTTTACAGACTAAAAAGTTTGCTCGTCTTCATTAAAATATTCTCAGACAAAACTAATAAGGTTTATCAATTAAGATTTGAGTGATTGTTTAATTCGAGAATGATAAGGGGGTGATAAGGGGGCACTAAAAATGAAAATTCATCAACTGATATCTATGAAACAGAATAACTCTCATTTAAAATTCCCCCTTGGTGAACGCAAACTCATGTTGATTTATTGAATTCAGCCAATAATAAATAGCTTGTGGTGAGGTATACGTGAAAAAATTGGTATTTAAAAATGAAGCAGGTTTTGGTATTATATTATCGTTTTATTATTAATCAGTTATTCATTCTGGTCGGTAAACGAATCCCAACGAGCTTTGGTTAAACAAACTCTCTAAACTATGATTCTTTTCACCCTAAATTCTTCTCAAAGCCCGTTATTTAAAAATGAACAAGAAACCTACTTCTAGGGAATCCAAAAATTCAAGAAACTTGCAAAACTATATCTACAATCTTGGACAAAATATTTGGAACAAGGCCTTTTTCCGAGGAATACGGCGTATTCCATTGATTTTCTACTTCCATAACTCTTATTCTTACCCCCTTTACCCCCAAAACAATGTTATTAGAAGAACAAGACACCTTTTGTTAGAAGCAACATTGTAACGGGGAAGAAAGGAGAATTTGTAGATAATAGCAGTCTATTGATGCTGCTCCTACATATTTTGTCAAAGATTGTAGATCAGATAAATTAGAATACCAATACGTAGTCTTACAAAATTTCAAAACTGCGATAAAGATCGGAGACATCTTTGGACATGCTTAAATAGCTTTTTCGTCTGAAACTCGTCAGAGTATAAACGTCCGAAACTGGCTAAAACAACTAAGGCAGACTTTATGCCCAGGTGCGGTTCGAAATCAGAGAAATAATGCTGGATTAGACTTTACTCCACGAGTCGTAGTTTTCGCACTTTGGGCCAATTTGATATAGATAGGTCGCTCAGATCTAAACTTTGAGCATTAGGCCATTCAATTCAATTCAAAGTTAATAATTGCTAAAGGCTGCCGTTGCTGTTTCCGAAGAGTACGACTTATGTAATGAGGCTAATGCTGATGCTTGATTGTAAAAGTGTTTTAAACACCAATCAGCTTAGCCAATACATCTAGACAACCAAAAAAATGAGTTGAAAAGCAAAGTGGGAAAAAGAAATCTTTCTGTCTATATAAAACCGACTCTTTCGTTTTTATAGAAAGAGATTCCAAAACACAAAAGGAAACAACGATCTTGCTCTCCGAACTTGGATAAACAATCCTCGCTACAAAATTTTCTGCACAATTTGGGCTATCAAAATTCGGTAGCTAAATGCTCTCCACTGACAAAACCATGCTTAGGGGGGTTGTTGTTTGGAATCGTGGAGTTGTTAAAATTGCATTGACGAATATTAGTTGGAGCACATGTTTTTTATCCTATCGATTAAGTTCAGGTTAGTGCAACCTGCACACCTGACATCATTATAACAAAACATTTTTTGTTGGTACGTGCTTCTTTGGACTACATGTAGAACATTCTAAGTGCTAAAAACTGACATAGGGTTGGCAGCAGTTTCGAAACAATCCGAAATTATTTCCTCCGTCTAGCCGTTTTGGATTAATATCTACCTAGTTGTTAACCATTCTAAACCCAGCTTAGTTTTAGAACAGATTAATGTGCCCGTCCAAAGATGTTCCCAGATTTTGTCGAAATTTCTTAGCAATATTGAAAAGCGACTTATTGTCTGGCATACTTGATTTTTTTTTTAGAGAAATGAAGAAAACCTTCAGAGCCTATTCTAGGGATTTTCTACTTTTATAACTCCAATGTGCTCCTTTACATCAATAAAACTTTTGCTGTGTGAGATGATGAATGCGTCTCGCCGTTTGGCGTTTTTCAAGTTGCAACTATATGTCGCTGCAAAGGCAATCAATTATACAGTAGCTGTTGGATGTAACGTTTGATGCGTTACAACATTCGTAATCTAAGATATGAAAATAGTATACATCGCACCTGAATCCAACAATTGGAAAAGATTTGCAGATGTTACACTTTGCTTCATGCTTTGCTGAAAGGAAGCTATAAATTACAAATCGAGAAAATAACAAATTGAAAATAGGAGATTCTTTGAAATCTGCTCTGTCGATACTTCTGACGACGAACAAGCTAACTAAATAACTAACTAACTTACTTACTAACTAACTAAAACAAACTAACTAACTAACAAACAAACTAACTAAATAACTAACTTACTAACTAACTAACTAACTATAACTAGCTAACTAACTAACTAACTAACTAACTAACTAACTAATTTACTAACTAACTATAACTAACTAACTAACTAACTAACTAACTAACTAACTTACTAACTAACTAACTAACTAACTAACTAACTAGATTACTAACTAACTAACTAACTAACTAACTAGATAACTAACTAACTAACTAACTAACTAACTAACTAACTAACTAACTAAGTAAGTAACTAACTTATTTACTGACATCTAAAGGAAAGATGGACAGCTGAGTTGACTTTCGGCTAGTAGTTCACAATTCAAGAGACGGCATGAGTTGAAAGCATGCGGACAAAGCCCACAAAATTCGAAACACAACGCCTTAACAACAATGAGTTGTATATGAAAAAACATATGATCAATATTCTTTTTAAGAATTCTTACTTGTTTCAGAAGCAGCCAATCGATAAAGTGTTGGAATCCATACCAAAGGCTGGGGTTCAGCAAGCATCCAGTTAACGAAATCGCTACTAATCGCTTGAAGCGGGTCAATCGCCTGAAATGAGAAGGTTAATGGGTAAAATTGTGTCAATACCATTTTCAAATAGTAAACAAGCAGCCAAAAAACTTGTTTCTTTTCCAAGGCTTCTCATATTTTTATAAGTAGAGACAATGTAATAATTTCTAATGTTTACAGGAAAAGTATAAGATTGCCATGCAGCATAGCATAACACATTATGTTACACACTAAATTTCACCCCTGACAACAGAAATATTGAGCACAAACATCTGTGGACATGCTTAAAAGGTTAAGTGAAGCAAGAAGCTTGTCATTCAAACACTATACCATTCTGGCTTCATTTCTCTATTGGTGCATTTCGATCCTTATCTGGGTATGTTTCTTACGTTTGTACTCTGTTGAGTGTCAGACAACAAAAGCTTTCAGCTATGTCCAAAAATGCTTCCGCTCTCTCTCGCAATTTTGTACTGATTAAAAAAATCATAACTATTTTTTGGAAATATGAATGAAAAATGGACGGGTCAGGGGGATCCAAAGAATATTGCAGGTTTGTTAAAAAGAGCCTTGTAATTACTGATGTTTCTTCTTAACATTGATTCACAAATAACAAATTCCAAATTGATTTATGAGCGCCTCTCTCACGTCTCTTTAGATCTTATCGGCCATAACGTTGTTAATACCCGATTCTGTTCACATGATCATTCACTTGAGGAAGCATTGCTTTGTTGTCAAAACTAAAGCTCGCATCATGCTTTTCATGGATCAAAGATTCAACTACAAGGAAAATCTTCTCAAGAGTAACGTCGTGCGACTAGAATAAGGTAAAAACATCGTCAGTCGATTAGGTCAATTGAAATCTTCTTCTTATCGCCACACTAAAGTGTTCAAAAATCTCATAAAGGCCGGGGAAACCCCCTAAAAGTACCTGAAAGTCCCTGGTTAGAGATCAATAAATTTAGCGATACAGAGACCGTTGAAGAGAAGCGCCCTGAAAAGAAAATCTGTATCTTGTAATAATAGCTGTACAGAGGGAAACTTTGTTGTGATTGGATCCACAATGGCTGCAAAAAGTAGTTGGAACGCTAAGATTATTAAGATTAATCACTGAAATTTTCAAACAATCTAGCATATTCAAAAGAAAATCCTTCCTCCCCCATTGAACAATGTTGATACTATGGATAATTCTCTTGGCAGCCGTACGAGATCAGAATGAGTTTGAAATTTTACTGTTATAAAATAAAATATGGGGGGAGGGGTAGGTGAAATGATAGCAGGCAGTGAAATAAAATTGAAGCACAGGCGTCCAACACTGGCAGGCATTGCAGATCGTTTTTTTCTCGATAGGGAAAAATTTCCCGAACTCAACTAATGTACAGTATAATCTGCTTATAATGTACTTGCGTATACACACTTTTTTGTAAGAATACAGTCTATAAGAATATTGAGGCTCAAAATCGCTGAAATTTAAGAATTATTTAAGAATAATGCAAGCTCAAACTTCATGAAGACATTCATTTCTCTGCGTTTTTCACAAGGCCACAAAATGTTATGTGATTGTCGCACGGTATATGTTTAACAATGGACTAACTTTGGACTAACTTTGTTTAATGAGATTGGCGCAGATGAAATAGCACTTCTAACTGTAGATTAGGTTTTTTTATCATAAACTGGCAAATGACAAAAATTGACTTATTTCTCTTGACTTTCAGGCCGCTTGATAACATTGTAAATTAAGAATAATTGAAGAATATTTCGAAAATCGAAAAACTTTAAGAATAATTGAGGCTCGGCAAAAATTAAGGTATTCTTATTAAAGAAAAAAGTGTGTAACGTAGATACTCTTGGATATAGTAAACAATTTGATTTGTCCAAGGAGTCCGAGAACAAAAGAAAATACAATTTTTATAACGTACTTTAACAATATTTTAACAATACCTGATCAAAGAAGTTCTTGATTGCTGGTTCTATACTTGCATTTCCAAAGAAAAACTGCTCACCAAGATACTTCGGAATCTAAAAGGAATCATACTGTATTTCAATATGTTAAAACTGAGAAACAAAACGAGATAACGAGATATTGGAAATTTTGCAGCTAGCATCTTTAGTTGTTTTATCACAACAGGCTTTCGATAGACATTTATAAAAGAATATCTTAATTCTTGCTGAACCTCAGTATTCTTAAAAATTTTCGATTTCAAGGCGAATATTTTTCTTACACCATTCTTCGGCAACACCACATGTAAAGAGCAACAAGAATAGTTATATACTAAGCCACAGTTACAAGATAGGTTTGACGAATGTACTACAAACTATATAGCGCAAAAGACAAACTATTCACCTCTGTTTGCTGTACAGAAACATCAAAAACTCGGATAAATACATAAATCAACTTATTGTTAAAATTTGAGCCCAGCTGTTATTCTAAATTGATATTCCAATTTAAAAAATTTCTGATAAAATAAACTCTTCTGAAACAAGAGTGTACCCTAGAGTACGAAAGGAACCGAATAATGCCCCCCACTCATTAATTTTTGAAAAGTTTTCTAACCCCTCGCTCTTATTCCAAACCCCCTTTTATTAGCTGAACAACATTTGCTAAATGAACAAATTAAACTTTGATTACAATCAGAGTTAACGAGTATATAAAACATACTTTATATCGCTATCTTGGAAAATAGCCTTCCTTTGCTATCGTGAACATTAGAGTTTCGGTTATGCTAAAGCAATTGGTTTTGTATTTTCCACCCCCCCCCCGTTTATTCCAACCTTGCCGTTTAGTAAATCTTTACAATATTTCCAACCCCCCCCCTCGATTGTTCCCACTCCCTTCCGATTATTCGGTACTTCAGAGTATGTAATCTTGGGTTGGTAGCAAATGCCCCGCCAGTTTTGATTCAGTGACAATTTTCTAGACCTCACGTAGCTTGTTGACCTCTTCCCCGTTTATTAATTTTCCGAGTTAGTATTGGCAGGCAGTCAATAAAAGCGTTTAGTCCGTTTCGCTACAGATTGGTGTCAACTTAGAAAGCTTTATAAAACATCCCTACACCAAAAACCACTGTAGAGTATGCAAGAAGAGTAAAAGGACATCTACGGTAGATCTGATAGTACATAAAAACCTCAATATGAGGTTCTTTCATTCTTTATTTACTACTGGTTTTCAGATTAGCTGGAATAGCTGATCGATAAATTTTTAGTCGTACCGTCAAAAAAGTGAAGCTGAATCGGTATTGAGATGCGCCAATCATTCTTATCTTATACTTCATAATGGTCTAATGCCTTTAATTAAAAAGAGAAAATAAAATTAGTTTGGCTTGTTAGGCCTACTAACCTTCATGCATGTCTGCAGAAGAAATCCAAGTACTTCTCTACTCATGCATCCTGTCTGATTTTGCATTTGAGAGAAAATATCTACAAAAAAGAACATCTCAACTCAGCAACAAAGACCTAACATAATAACCGTTAGACATTTGATAGTTTTCCGTGCCTGCTATCAAAGTTTATGATTTTATGCTGAAACGCACTTCTTCTGATAACCATACCTCAGCCAATATTAAAGAGCGAGCAGTAAGATAGATTTTGCCAAAAGTGGCATGCCACAGTTGATGGGATTCGAACCTGGCTTGCATGACCAGAGAGCCACGTATGCCACTTGCATGACTTGAATGTGGAAAAATCAGCAAATATTGAGCAAATCCAATTGTTGTTGGACATTTGTGCATTATTTTTTTTATGCTTTTTGCAGAAAATGAAGAGCATATTAAGAAATTCTAAAAATTGCGACATCACGATTTCGGAACTCTTTCTCTAGCTATACACAACTGTAGTTCACACTGATTTTCTGCCAAATGACAGGCCAATCCCTAGCTCGAGCGTGGCAAGAGTAAAGTAAAAACCTGAATAAAAGAAACTGAGTATTAAGAACAACCAGGCTAACTGTTGGCTGATCAACCACGCTGTATATCCACCCTCTAAAAGAACAACACCCTCGAACACCCTCTAAAAGAACACCCTATAGTCATGCAAATTAAATAGTTTCTTATACGCAAAAGATTACTCAAGAACACAGCACTTCCGCAATCTATTCTAGCGATCTGTTAGGAACCGTTTCCCTGCTACAAACAATTTATATAACGAACCATTTCACCTTGATACAGAGAAACAAAGCTATGTTATTTATGCGGTTTTTAATGACTTTGTTTCTAATTTGGCGAATTAGCAAACGGTACTTGTCGGCTGTACTTCTCCATACTTTTCTGAGCATGATTCATCGGTACGTCCACATTCCTTGCAATAATAATTATGGCGATGCCTCTCAAAAGTTTTATAATTTTTTCAACTCTGCGGAAACGTTGGATAGAAAACTAAATTTTGGAACGAAGCAAATAACATAAAATATACTTACAATAGTGCTTTTGTCGCTGTGATCCAGAGCAGACTATAAGTAGTGAAATCTTTACTGACAAAAACCTTATGGTACCTTTCCTTTCTCTATGAAAAATAATTGATGATCTATGACAAATTCATCTTATACTTTGCATTTAAGCATAGCGAGCATTGTAGGTTTTTATCGCTACGATAACAAAAATTGGTTACTACTGCCAGTGGCAAAAATTTCATCGATCAAAAATGCTTGATTTAAAAAATTAGTTAAATTAGTTTATCTAATTGCATTTAAAATTCACTGCATGACAGTTTCATGTAGTGTCTGCTTCTGCTGCTCTGCGGACTTTTCTGAGATTTCTATCCAAGTGTTCCGTCCCGCACTGTCAAGGGGTGGAGCAACAAAAAATTTTTAAGGGGGCACAGAGTTAAAATTTGCCGACAGAACGGAGTGGCTTTTGCAACCACACCCATTTTTTTATTATGCTTTTTCCGATAATCAACATGAATTCCAATTTAAAAAACAAGATTCTAACTTTTTTCTTTTTTGTTTGCATTTTGTGGTTGATTTATTCATGTTTTCGATCTTTTCACAAAGATTTTACATGTCATTAGAACAAGCCAACTCATTCAGAACTTAGCCCAATACTGTAAGTACTGTATAAGCTTCAAAGATAGAGACCGAAACCGACGCAAATACTCAATGATATTTTTTCTCGTTTTAGTACTCTAATCATCCTCTACTTTTAATGGAATATCTATTATTGTAACCGAGCTTCTACGCATTTTATTGAAAAATGCCGAACAAGAGAAATCCCCAATCCCCAGACCGATATCATTATTTGCCGACAAAATCTTCTTTGTGCTAAAGTTTGCAACATTGGGGGGACAGTGCCCCCTATAACCCCCCTTTGGCGACGCCCCGGTTCACAACCTTATTAAAATATATAATTCACGTTCCTTAGACACTTCATATTGCAATCATAAAACATATCTGGAACTATATGATGATCCACTTCGTAGTTTTCAACAGAAGCTCGTGCTACACGTGTTCAATTATTGCTCTTGGATGAGTCAGGTAGCACGTGAGAGGCATGTCGTTTGAATCAAGCCTAAATATTAAGTAACTCCTAAAAATCATTAAAAAGTGAAAAAGTGTACCTGTCATGAACATTAAGCATCCAGTTAAGCATCAATTCTGCAGCAAGCAGCGGGCTTTTAGTTAGGTTATTAATCTTATTTGCTTGGCATTGGTAAAGGTTAATGAGAATTCTTTCCAGTTCCTTGCAAGATATGGTCTCTTTCAGTGCTGTCGGCTTATCGAGTTCTTCTCTTTCAAAATATTCAATGATAGTTGATATCTCAAGGTTACAGCCTGTGAAATAACAAACGGAAATCAATATTTATAAATATATGTCAAGAAAGTAGTTTTGACACGCCTATGTATAAGAGACTAAAAAATTAGCCTAGTATTGAAATTTTCTACACATTTTCTGATTTTGAGTAGCACTGAAAGTTTATAACAAGTTTCTTGAATATATATATAAGGGTGACTAAGTAGTTTTATCTAACGGTTTTTAAACCTATTTTTTAAATCGAAGTTGAATGCTTGTGGCTTTCCGATTATTCTGCGTGTCACAAAAATATTTCATTGTAGACAAAACACCGAAAATAAAAAAGGTATTTCGTAAAATTAGGTGAAAAAGTTTTCCAGTACTAGTGTTTGTTACATTTGTTGCCATTCAAGAGTCTGGGTTTGAAGAGTTTCTTATAAAAAATATGTGTACTAACACTGATTTAATCAACTCAATAGTTTACTAGTAGCTCTATCATGCGGCCTACTAGAAAAGTATTCACCAACCACATGCATTTGGTGGGAAGGAATCCCTTTGTACATTGAAATGATAAGTGAAACCTTCCTGATTTTCGTTATCGAAACCCCAACAAATCTTTTGTAGATGTCCTTATGTCTTGACCATTCCCTATCTTGGAAAACTACAAGCTCTTTTTTGATTTAGAACAACTTTGATTGAAAAACATTGCTGTATTCTATTCTCAGCATTCTGGGTATGTCACAATAATGGATCTTCGAGTAGATCTGATTTTGTGTGGACACAAATTTTTAGCCCGTTCCTGTGTGCATTGGATCCAAATAAGAAGGGCGTTCTCATTGGCAAAGGGTCTTCATCGCCAAATTAAATCTGCAGACATGGTCTGTCAAAAAATAATGTTATGGGAACTGTATAGAGAGCAGTTTTAGAAAATTCAGAGCGAATTTAATTTCTTTTATAGAAAGCAGTTTTAGAAAATTTCGAAGCGCATATTTGATCTTAGTTATAACGTTATTGCATGTAGATATAGTTTTCTATCAACTTAAAGTAACTTTATCAGTAGAAAAAGTGTTTTCAGAACATTTTACACTTATAGGGTGATATTTCAAAAATATTTATTGCATTGTTCACACGACTGAATAAATTAAAAAATCTTTGTAAATTTACAAAAAGGTTGTAATTCCAAGAATGTTTAATTCCTAGGCTATTTAACTCCAAGAAGTATAGGTTGAGAATACGATTATAAACTTAATGAATGGCAGTAAGATCAAAAAGCTGGCAGGAAGAAAGTATAACATACCACATGTTGCTTTCTGGATTGCTCGTAGTTTTGAAGCAGTTCTGTATGCAGCATATCTTATTTTATTGAACTGACCTGCAATGAAAAGATAAAAATGAAAAATTGCTAAAAGGATTCTCAGGAAATTACTGCCTGAAACGTTCAACATGTGAAACCTTGTAGTTTGGAACACCAGTCAACTCATAGGATACAACAAAGTTCAGCTGTACAAGCCTTGTACAGTACACATAATACAAATTGACCCTTTCTGGCAAATGCATTTCAATCCACATCGTTGTGTACAATAATTTGCAGCCAACTGTTTCAGATCATATGTTCAATTCTATGAGAAGTTTCCGCAAAAAAGCTCTAGTATGGTACAAAACGTCTTCTAAAACCGTTTTCAAACAATTTACTTCATTTTTATGCAAATTAAAACCATTACATGTTTCGTTAGAGGCATTAAGCTGTGTTTTCATCAGGAATGATTCAGGCTTGTTTATATTTTCGGTTTGACTTGACATCATTTATTCACATCAAGACAATCTGAAAATGTTTGAAGTGCATTGCCATACACGGGCTTCCCACTTGCAAAATAGTAGAGTACGGTATGTAGTTACCTTATTTAAGTGGATTTATAGAGTTCAAAAGACTTTACCCAATAGAGGCTTCAGCAAAAGATTTCTGAGGTTTCTGTCAGTCCCTTGCTTTTATTAAGGATCTTCAACAAATTCAAAGTGTTTCTGCTCAGTTGCAGTAACTAAGGAAATTATTCCCAGAACCTCCTTTAAAAATCCTTAAAAATGAAAGATAGAACAGCTATCCTATTCTGTGGAAGCCTCTACTGTGTTTCCTATTAAGGCTGTTAATATGCGTAATTGTTACTTCTAAATATCAAAGTGTAATGCAATTTCATAGGAGGCAACAGTGATGAAATAGAAAGACTTTATTCTTACTGAGGCTTCTTTCAAGACGGTTGATAACTGGATGGTTCCATGATGTTTCTTGTGTGATATGGCTAAGAAGAAACAAAGAAATTGCTGGAAATAGTGAATATATATATATATATACAGAGATAATATCTTTAAGCCTTCTTCATAGTGAGGAGAAAAGGGTAGATTGGGCTCTTGGGAATACTATGTCAAACCCCTTATGTTTCAAACTATGCAACATTTGGATTAAACATTTGTTGTTGACCCGATGTTGCACCGTTTGACCACCCATGTTGCAGTGTGCAAAACTTTGATGCACGATGTTGCATGAAGTTTGAAAGCGATCATAAATGTTGCACCACATAACATGATGTTACATTGTTTGGTCGGGTCAT
The DNA here is from genome assembly GCA_014526335.1 of Chrysaora quinquecirrha. Lineage (NCBI taxonomy): Eukaryota > Metazoa > Cnidaria > Scyphozoa > Semaeostomeae > Pelagiidae > Chrysaora > Chrysaora quinquecirrha. Next base: position 141,807 of record JACTAT010000206.1, read on the forward strand.
GCAACATTTGTTACACACACGCATGCGTAAAGCTAGTACCTATAGCGCCAAAAGCATGGTTACCATAGAAATAACAACATTTGTTTATTTCCAGTTCTTTTTGATAACGCAGACAAATGTTGCATTTGAAATGTTGCAGCATTTGGCAATCCCAGCAAATTTGCCTTGGGGATTTACAAAACAAATGTTGCACAAAATGTTGCCTCGTTTGGGCTTTATGCTCTAAAATGCATTCCTAACATAAATATTTAAAGTTAATGTATGCATCGATAACAGTAATCTCTAATGATGCATACTTTTCAAGTGCGAATTTTGATGCTTGCAATGAAAAGTCTGAATGGCAAAATTTAATCTTTCATGTGATCAATTAATTACCGATGTAAACCAATCATCAAACATTATAAAATTGACAGATGAGTTGACAAGTAATGCATATGCAATCAAACGCATCTGAAGACAGAATGAAATAAAATAAAATCTGGCATACTTCAGGTAATAGGGAATGCCATTTGAGTTGTCAGATCTTTGCCAATCATCATTTGAACCCATCGTAGAAGATTTCCATCAAATCTGAAAATAACAGAGAGATATCTCAAGATTTTGCAGCTTCCTCCTTTACATTTTTATTTGCCTTTGGCACATTTGCTAGCTACAGATATCTACACAATTATTTATGAGAACACTAGGCTTCGATTTCAGCTTGCCTGTTTCTTATCTTTGAAGTGATTTTTATTAACTTGTCACCTCCTACCCTTCTCCAACACATGTTTAAAATGCGCTCCGGGCAAGGGCTTTATCCTGATGAACTTTGCTTGTTTGTATCTCAAATAGTTTCAGAGATAGCAAAAAGTTTGACCTAAATTTCAGCCTGGTGTTTCTAAAAAAGGTTGTTCTTATAAAAAAATGTGTAGATGGAGAAATGGACTTCAGGGGGCAAAACATTGCTGAGACTAGCCGTCATTCAAATTCAAAACAAATGTATATGGAAACTTGCTTTGGCTTGCAATATAAATAAACGGGAGCAAGCAAAATAGGAAAGCGCGCGCATTTTTTAATTTCGGTCAGTGAGTGTTGTGGGTGGTCGCCCCTGGGCCTGGTCGTTTCTTCGTGAAATCTGCAAAAACTATTATCTATCTAGTCTATCTAGGTGCCGTGCAGACTATCTAATTCGAAAAATCTCACCTCTCTTGAATCGGCTATTTTTCTTTGGCTTTTTGCTCACATCTTCGATTCGATGTTTTCCCAAAAAGTCAACACTTTAGGCATGTCTAATTTGACGGTTGACTTCTTGACTCCATATTCTTTCCGTAAACAAACAGCAACAGAATCATGCATGGAATCGAGGCAGCCAATTCCTGACCAGTTTTTCAAATGGCCTGGCCTAGCTGTTTTGCTTTTAATTGTTGTTTCTATCTAGTTGTTCTCTTGCTTCAAAAATGTCTGATACTGATGGTGAAGAATCATACGATGATGATGATATATCCTATTGCTCTGGGGGCTATTGGCGCTGGGCGTCATTCATAACAGCGGAGACCCAGGCCCTGAGAGATCTGTGTTTGAAAACTTTGGCTACAGACCACGTGCTACAATTATATTCAAATCGCATTAGACAGTCAGGTACCCTAAACTTTACAAACATTGCAATTAGTATAGGCCTTATATCACCCACATGCACTCCAACAATTTGTTTTGCTTGTCCTGATCCGGTCTCTTCTTGTGATCATCAAAAAAATCTTGTTAGAAAATGTGCCATAGATGAGAAACCTAGTACTTTACTTGAGGGGAAGAAACTTTCGCGGGAAGATACCTACTTTTGCGACTCAGAAAAAACGCGAAATTTTTTTACATTACTTTCGCGAATCAAGAAAAATGGGAAGTTTCGCGGGAAAAAACTTTCGCGTTTAACAGAATGAACAGTATGTTTTATGGGAATAAACTCCATCGAAATTGAGTTGTTGATGCTTTTGAGCCCTTAGGTATTAATTGTAAACTGTGAACACTCACAAACTCAATGGATCATTTAGGTATGATGTCACGCGGTATTAAAATTTTTCAAAATCACATGATATCGAGTTTTCGACATGAAAATCTTATAAAGCAGCCAAAACTTAGTCTAGGTACAAAGTTTCAGTGTCCTGGCGTTTGTGTTCTTAATTTTATGAGCATTCAAAGTTCCCGATTTCATAAAGGCTTTGACCGCAAAAATGAACTTGGTGAAACTTTTTACCCCACACGGTCAAAGCCCTTATAAAATCGTGAACTTTGAACGCTCGTAAAATCGATTCCACAAGCGCTGAGATAGCAAAACTTTGCACCTAGACTAATTTTTGGGTGCTTTATACGATTTTCGCATCAAAAAATTGATATCTTGCAATTTCGAAAATTTTTTTTCTACCGAAATGATCTATAGGTAAGACGCTAAGATGGTAAAACTTTACACCTATTCTAAATATTTTGGCTGCTTGATATGAATTCGGCATTGAACCAAATTGCCAGATCTTGAAATTCCTATAATTAGTCGAAAAGAGTAAGTCCCTCCCCATAGCCACGTTGACTCTGCTAGGATTACTTTTAACATGTTTTGGGCCAACAGTTTGATTTGCATTCTCTCCTCTGACATGGGAATTAACACAGAATGCACCCAAGGGTTGTTATAACAAGCAAGTTACTTACAAGCTGCAGCAAAATACCATCATCATCATCATCATCATCTTTTATCTGGTAACTTCAATAGATTTGGTTTAGAAAACGACTATAGGGTGTTGGACATAACGTCTAAGGTTGTGAGGTGGGAAAAAATCAGGTTAGTTGAATTGATACTTAAAGTTCAGGCAAAATATCCTAAAAGCGTTTGTGAATGTCACACTAGCACATTTATTGTGCCAGTGATTAATTAATAAGATTTTTTATATCCTTTCTGTTTTTTAGAAATCCCTAAAGATATTTTTCAAGATCTACTGCAGAGAGTATCAGTCTATGGACTTCATTTGCTTGAATCAAACAACATTTTGAGTGGTAAGTAGCCTATAATGCAGAGTCCACTGTATTAAACTGTGTTTTACACAAAGATGATCAGGGGGAAAGGAAGCAAGTTAGCAGGGTTGATCAAAAACTTCAGAAAATTCTTTGAGATGTTGCATTCTTCAAGAACTTGAGGCAATGCAATATGTTTAATTTTATCAAGGTCATCGCACAGTACTAGGAAGTGTGGGTTCCTCTATTAAAACTAAAAATACCTAACAAAAGGCTTAACGGTAAATTGCTCATTAATTGCTTTGGCATTCTGTGGGTTTGGAACTTTTAAGATAACATTCTAAACATATTATAAGTTTTGGCTAGAAGTACAATTGAACCTGAGGCATGCATATTGCTGTATTTCATGCTCAAAGAAATTTTCACCAATAGATAGTGCCCGGTCTGGGTCAAAAATGCAAAAACCGTGTTTTGAACCAGACTTCTAGCCCTATAAAGTCTCTTGATAATCCAATGGAAAAAGGAAGGCTTTAGAACTTCTATGGTCTACATTGCATAACTACCATCAGCAGTATGAGAACATATGTGTAGAAATTTTGTCACATTTTGGAGCATGTGCTGCATTGCATGAAGTCAAATGGATGTTTCATGGGGTAATTTTGGCACATGCAGCACTCTGAGAATGAATTGTGTCCATAAGAAAAAAGTTTGACAGTTGAGTGACCCCTGAGCCTTAGTTAAATCCATTAATGAGCACAATTCTATTTTTTAGCACAAGATGCTGAACCTTTTTGGAAGAAGCATTTTTTTAATCTTTCAAGCAACCCAACTGTGAATAGAAAAAGGGCAAACCAGAACAGCAGCAAAGAGGACATGGACTTTAAAAACATGTACTGTGAAGCTTTGTTTCTGGAAATTGTTGAATACATGGTTCCAAGCTCAGTAATGACTGGTGAGTAGCTTCTTTAAAGTAACAATTTTTTTTATTGATTGATAAACACAAGGATGATGCATGCGGTGAACAGTGGCGTCACCATGGGGTGGACTGGGGTGGACATGTCCACCCCAGTTCTCTCAGACATTGATTTTCAAATTCTTCGAAGTCGGTAATAATATTCACTGGGGGGGGGGGGCTAGATTTTCAGCAAAATTGGAATGAGCACACTTCTCCTGACATTGTATGCATTGGTGAAAATAAGCCCAACATTACCAGTCACAGTAGCATCGTGTGAAACATCACATAAGCTTGTGTTGTTAGCAATCAAGAGACTCTCACAAAAACATGTTTTTGATTTTTTATAAAGTAAATTTCAAAAACTTTTCGTCGTTGTTATGTCATTGTTTTATCTATCAGTGGGGTAGTTTTTGCAAGTTATGTAGTAAATAGTTGATCTTCACTTGTTTCTATATCATCTTAGGATGATTTACATCAAAACCTCCGATTTATTTTCGATATGTTAATGACACTTTAGTCACTTCAGTCAGTTCAAAGAACAGTCCGATTGAACGTTATCCTCCAAAAACTTAACGCCTTGCATCCAACTTTAAAATTTACTTTTTAAAAGGAGCAAAACAACTCCTTGCCATTTCTCGACGTTTTTGCTGAAAGCACTGCTACTGGATTTCTCACCAGTATATATAGGAAACCAACCTTTAGCGGCATCTACATACGTTGGGATTTTTTCATCCCAAAACAAGAGAAAATTAACCTCAACACTCCAGTTCACCGGGCACTTATGATCTGCTCTAAAACTCGGCTTTATTCTGAATTGGACAAAATAGAGACTATTCTTATTGGAAACGGCTACCCTGAGGAGGTTATTTCTGACTGTTTTCGCAAGAAGATGGTCAGAAAAAGTGCCCTGTTTACCTAAAAATGCCTTGGATAGACATGTCTTCTTGCGATTCAAAAGTTAAGTAAAAAAGTTGCTAAAGCTTCCGCTGCTGCAAACCCTTTAACATTTGGAAAGCTCTTCCATGCATTCAAAAGGATTGTGTACCTACCACACAAAAAAGCTTGGTCATTTATGAACTTTCGTGATAGGGTGATGCCAAGTCAAAGGTCGCACAGAGATTAGCAATAGAATAGTAATTACAATTACTGAATGAGTAATTCATTTTTCTATAGAAGTAAAATATTTTTTGATATGTTTCGCAAATTAAGGAATACTTTTGTGATACTTCATCATTCTATATTTTAGGGGATCTCCTGGATAGCCTCATTAGTGCAGATAGGGAGAGCGTTACAGCTTTGCTCAAAGCAAACCTTAAAAGAGTGTCATTATACCCATATCTTCTACGTTGCTGCAGTGACTTACTTGAATCAGGTTTTATGAATGGGGTGACCAAAAGTACCAAACATTTGGAATTCCATGACTTCTTCAGATTCAAAGACCGTTATATGTGGAGCATTGAGAACTTTCTTCACCCAATAAATTTCCCAAACTTATCTTCTTTATTGTTTGCATGTTGTAAATTTAACAAAGGTGCTTTGGAAGATTTTCAGAATATCATTGATTGTTTTGTTTATCAACCAGAAGAATCAAAATCAAATGGAGAAGCAATTAAAAATAAGATTAGTGAATTGAAAGACATGAAAGTACAAGACTGTAATGGCCATCTTGATGATGATTTCGAGAAGGTTCAGCAAAAAGAGTTAAAAGATTCTGATAATAATGATGTCAGCTTTGATGAGGCTTTGCTTTGTGGTGATGGAGAAAACACCGGACTGAATAACAAATCATCTCAGAATTGCAATTTTGAGAATGCTCTTTGTGGAAATGTTCCTGAGGATGAAAAAGAACAGTTGAAAAATCAGCTGAATCAGCTTGAATTTATCAACTGTGATATTTCAGAAAAAGGTACAAACAAATTTTGTGAAATTATAGCCATGATTCCATTCTTGAAAAAACTAACATTTCAGCCAGAATATCACTGCCATTCATCGTTGTACAAAATATTTGCAGCTGCTTTTGGCAATGTAACAACTTTGCCTCTGACAAATAAAATGAACCAACACAAGCCAAGTATTGAAATTTTGAAAATTCATGACTCATGTCTTGATTATTATTGCAAGAAATTGCTTTTTTGGCATCAGCCAGGTGAGTGCAAGCAGCAGCGTGGTGTTTTTGTTCCTTCTTTAAAGCATTTGGAAATTGTTGACTGTGATTTGGACAGCTATCTTTATGATTGTCACTGCATGAACCATCCAGAGATAGTATCCAGTCGTATTCTACGCCCCAAGATATCTTTGCACCTACCTGAGCCCCTCCATAGCCCAGAATGTGTTGACATGTTCAATTGGCATTTTGACATAGCTGAAATGTGTACTTGTAACTGGTCAAGATTAGAGACGGTTGATTTGAAAAACAATCCTTTGAAATGCAAAGGTGCAACGGCAATCGCTGAAGCTTTGAAAACTGCAAAGAATTTAAAAAGTTTGAATCTTTCTGGGTGTAAAATGGACACGAAAGGATGTGCATGCATTTTTGCAACAGCGATGGGTAAGTGCATATGCCTGTCACTTGAGGCGTTTTCTTTGTCTAAAACATCAACCTGTATTAAAGCGTCAAAAATGGACGGAAACGAATGGCCACGATAATACACCATATAGCCATACATACGCATAACCATGCATATTCAATTGACAAGTACTCGGTGGGTAGTCTTCGAGTTGTACGAAAATTCAATATAGCGGAAAGATTGGGGCTATACATAAATATTCCATGTATATTTAGGTCCCCAAGTTTAAATCCCTTGAAGAATATCAGACAACAAAGATTTGATTATTTTTAAAATATTTCCACTTCTAATTATAATTGTATGGTGGGCTTTGTGTTGTGTTTGAATGCGACCAATAGCGATAACATCTCTTAACATACTTTAAAACTTTTTCGCCTCACACTCTGAAGAGTATAAACGTCCGAAAATGTCCGAAACAATTGACTAAGGCGGAATTGACCCAGACGCGGATCGAAATGACTAACGGCAGAATCATACTTAGGGGTTGGTTGTTGCTTCTAATCGTGGGGTGGTTGTTCCATTTGTTGAAAATTGTGATGGTGAATGTTAGTTGGAACATGCTGTTTAATTCTATCTCCAAATCCCTGGGAAGTGCGATCTACGTACATGGCATCAATTCTTTAATGCATTTCAAATGATCTTACTTTGAGAATTTTTTTCTTTGTTTTAGAACATCCGTCTTTGAAAGCTCTGAATGTTTCTAATAATTGTTTTGATACCATAACGGATGACAGCTTGGCGTCTTTGGTTGAAAACGGAGACCTTGAAAAACTGTTCTTGAACAATTCTCTTACAAATGGTGAGTCTAATAAAATGTGTGCATTAATGCCTGGATAAAAGGAGACATGTTGCGCGTGACATTGTCACACGTGAGATGTCCTCTTCATCTCTTTGAGTTTACCCACCTCGGAAACTTTGTAGTGCGCCACAAAATTGAGAGACAAGCAAATGTTTCTGGGAGACAACAAAAACATGAATATAGTATAGGCAGAAACACCGCGGCGCAAGACACAAAAGACAACTATGTTTTTTCAGTTGCTAATATTTCGCCCTGCCAAGCAAGGCTTCTTCAGAGTGTCAGAAACATTCATTATGGCCGCAAGACGCGGGTTATGTGTCTTGCTTGTCACTTACATGTTGGGAGAAACGCTGAATACAATGTCGCTCCTAGTTTCGCCACAGCTTAAAGCTTCATAAGTTCACATATACCCTCGTAGCATTGTTCAAAGTCCGCGTCATTATTGAATATCGACTCTGGTTTTTGCCATTTGGCTTAAGGACGATTTATGAGTCTGAATTTCCAACCAATTGATTCTGAAGCTAGAAAAATGTGTTTTAAACGCAAAATTTGCTAAATGAGCGAAATTTGGCGAAAATATTATTCAAATCTTCCTTGTTTTTTTTTTAACCTTAACGTCTTTGGAAAAACATCAAGCTTTGGGTTAACGTTTGCGTGTATTAATCTTTGTTTTCAATTGATAACTTCGTCATCTATATTTCAACTCTGCAGCTTTTATTTCTTTATTATTGTCCTTCAGGTATTTTGAGTGAAAGACTTTTGGAAGCTTTTTCAAAGAATCCAAAGATTACTCACCTAGGCTTGTCAGCCAATAGATTAGGTACATTAATTATTCGTTAAATTTAATTCGACAAATATAGAGACTTTATATTTGAAAAGCATTGATCTGTGATCTTCATCAGTAACTGAGGAAGTCTCTTGACATAGACTTAATTGCATCATGTCTCCAAATTAGTTTTTAGCGTCCTTCAATTACGCTATTTTCTTTCCAGTTTCAATGTCCCTTCAATGATTTTAAAGGAAGGGGTTGAATTCTTATACAGTAAAACTTGTAACTTCTGTTCCTTACTGTAAATATAAGGGGCAGTAAAGTGTACTGCTGATATAAGGTATAAGAAAGATGCAACGTTAGCAAATTTCTGTTTGAGAAAAAGAACCCACGCCGGAACCTAGTTCCCAGAAAATTTCTTGGCTGAGAACATGTGGCCGAACATTTTTCATCACACACAATGCAAACCTCTATTGTCAGAACTTTAAGTTCTTTGCAACTGGATCTTGTCTAATAAAAAGTATGCATGAAATTTTCCAACCGTTTTCCACGAGACTGAAATTTTGCAGAATAATGGCATTAACGTATAAACTGTTTTTTTTTTGAGGATCCTCAGAAAATAATTTAACAAATTTCAACAAAATGTAAAAATTCGCCCTTCCTCCAAGCAGTGTCAATGTTTCAGGCTGCTGTATCAAAATTAGAAAAAAAAGCAAAAGTTAGATTTAGCAATTTTATGGCCCTTGAAATTCGACAGGAAATGGCCCTCGTTCCTAGAAAGAGAAAGATTTTTCCGCCTCTGGGTTTATGCACCATTCTTAGTGTTTGATATTCCCTTTCTTTGATGCGTTAGCTCGCATTAGTTTGAAACTTTTGACATGACAATGAAAGGAGATAATTGTAAGGGTATGATGGTAAATTGTAATTTCATTTGTTCTTTACAATTGTTATTACAGTCTTATGTAATTTTCGTTGCATTCATTTCGTGGTATAGTACTATTTCAAACGAAAGCTTGTGCACATTGATTTTGTCTGGTTTTAATAACTAACAATGAAATATCATAACACTCATTATGTTAATTTCATCTCTCTCTCTCTCTATAGGTAACAAAGGAATGATTCAACTGTCTGAAGTTCTTGCTCAGAAGTCAGCATTATCTTCCCTCAAATCCCTTGATCTGTCGTAAGTCATTTTTACTTAGTTTTTATGATCTGTTGTACCTTTTCTAAGTTCCGTATTCACCAGCCTCGTTTAAACAAAGACAGGACTCGTTCGTCATCAGGTGTTGCTCTAACTGCTGTATCGACCATAAGACCAACGCGAAAACGCAAGTGAAATCTTTGTCAAGTATAATCACGCCCTTGACGCTTCTTGTTCGATTCTTAACTTTTCAGCGAACGTTTATGGCGATAATTGTGATCGTCTTTAGTTAATGCGATGAAATCCAGTGAGTACTAGGCTTAAAAATTCGTGACGTGGCATGAAGCCATGTTGTCTTCATTTAAACAAACTTGTCGATGCAATATGTGTGATATATAATGGAAGATATCCTCAAATCTTGCCCAATGAGAGGCAAACTATCCATACTTACTGATTTCTGCATTGAACAGGGACGTAGCCAGGATCTGAAAAGGGGAGCCGGTAAGGGGGTCTGGGGAAAATTTTTTGGGCCACGCCCTTTAGACTGTCGGAAAACCTGGGATACGCCCTTTTCATTCTTTATATGCTGGCAAAACGATCTATTATCTGATCTATCACAATCTTGTGATTATTGCAAATATACATCAAGGGAAGTCCAGTCCAGTTAGCCTAGCTTCTGACGTTCTGTTTCGAAGGTACGTTTTCAGCAATCGCAATGTGGAAAACGTGCACTCGACGGTTGCTGTTAATATTGGCAATATGCTGGCGATCTTTAAGAGACTATGTATCGTAGGGAATACTGAAGCATCATAGGCTTCTATGGTACTGATGTGGTCAACAGGAGATAATTCTGTGAATTCCTTTTTCCATTTCATCACCCATTGCGATACTGTACTTGGGCATGAATACCGTCGACGTCATCGGTATGGACATTGTTTGCAGACAGTGCTGTTGAATATGTTTTCCAAGTTCATCGAACTCTGCCTCTTTCATCCCTGCTTCAAAACAATTTACAGGCACTAGCAAATCAAAATTTGCAGCAATTTTTACTTTATTGCCAAATCTTAGGCGAAGCTGCTGGAGCACAGTGTCCATCTACCTTCCATAAATGGAAGGTAGATGGCGACTCTGTAGTAAGCTTCGGTAGAGTCAACGTTTGGATTGTCCTGGTAGATGGAATTGGCGCTGAGTCGCGGTTTCTCAATTTCTAAACGCAGGCTTGAGCAATCTCCCACCACGACCGGTTTGCATATGAGGTGCCTTTGATTATGGTAAATGTCTCAAAGCTAAATCGAAAGTCAAAACGATAAACCTAAACCTAAAAAAAAACATTCTAGTAAAGGGGGGGAGCCGCGGCTCCCACAGCTCCCCCCCTGGCTACGTCCCTGGCATTGAAAGGTAACGGACATTTAAGGTAATATTAATAAAGGAAACTGACATGCCTCTAAATTTCTTGTGTCTTTCAGAGGCAATTTGATTGAGACTTCGTCGGTGAAACAGTTTGCACTCGCTCTGCAAAGCTCCGGTAGAATTCTTGACGAACTGATGCTCCACAGAAACAAACTGAGCATACCTGAACTCCAAAAAATGAATGTATATCACATGATTGTTGACTCTGTCAGGACACCCGTGTATTGGGATACAGTTCAATGGCAAATGGCGGCCGCTGATTACGTCAGTCAGATGTAACCCTTGATTCATTGTTGAAGGTCAAGAAGGTCAATGTGAATTAGAGATGGTCACGAAGGTCATCCACGAAGGTCATCCATTGTTGCGAAGGTCATGAAAGTCACCCGAACGTTTTGTCTTTTGTTTAGTTTTGTTGTTGAAATACTCGCTCATGTTTACCTATTTATTTTACAGTTGTTGATACATACGTATGCAAATGTTACTATTAAGCTTGTCAATTAGCACGTATTTTATTTTTAATTGTAAAAAGTAGTTAAATGTTATGGCTTGAAGCACGATTAACTACTTTTCTGATTCATTAAAGTTTGACACACAAAGAGGCCATTATGACGAGTATCGGCAATGGACGACCATCTTACAAATGTCGTGACCTGGAGACGTTGTTACCTGCGGCGCTCCATGATCGAAGATTAATATTATTTTTATAAGAACACCCTGCGTATGAACTACAATATCGGCAAAATCCAGGCACGTGTTCCTATGAAATTGTTCTTATAAGAAAAGAGTGTATTGCTTGTTAAATGCGAGATGGTTAGTCTCTCCACAGTTAATGGTGCCTCTGAATCATTCACGTGAGATTATAGAGTGGTTTATCAGACATCAACTGCTGTTTCATCTCTTCCTATCATTCTTCTAACAAAACGCATCAAACAACGTCGAAAATCACGCCTGTACAAAAAATATAAACAGGGGTTTACTAAACCAAATGATGTCGCTAGACAAAGTGCAACTCGGCGGAATGAAACACTTTTGACGCTTCTCCCACATGCATAACTAAATCTGTAGATAGCAAGTGGTAAAAGCCCAATGATGAAAGTAGCCACAATCCATATACAAAGTGAAGATCTCTTTATTTGATTCAATTGATGGTTAAGTCTCGGGTTGCTTGATTTCTTTGAAGACCTTTTGTCCTTCGAATATCTAACTGGTCTTTCCCAGCATCGTTTCTTTGTACCGTTTCTCCTGTTAGGCAAACCGGCTGTTTGTTCGGGTTCTTTTTGAATGCATATGTCCCTTCTGTTAGGATACCTTTCTGGGACAACTTTGTTTTGCTGTGTGCAACTCATGACATTCTTTGATTCTCCTCTGTTACTTTTATCGTTGCTTGTTTGGTATTGATGGCTATTTGAAGACTTGCTTATGTTTTCTGCTATTTCTTTCCCTCCTGAATCCTGAACGATACAAATATCTGCATTACTTGCATCAGTAAAGCAAGACTTGCCATTTCCCATCTCCTGACTTCCGATACAGTGGTCTTGATTCCTACGATAGATACTCTGTTGGTTTGGTTTTTGTTGTTTTCCCGTAGCGAAGTTATTAGCCTCATCCAAATTCTCAATGACTCTCATTGAAGAGTTCCTGCCTTCACTCTCCGATTTTGCATTCTTTCTTTCCGGCTGCTGTACATGCAACGGGAGACCTCCTATATTCTGAGAGGAATATGTTACGACGGAGATTCTCTGCTGAATCGAGCGATACTGCTTTCTCAGAACACGGTGAACACTGATATTAAGCATCGAAAGAATGACTGCGCTCACACAAAACACCACAAAAAATGTAACACCTCTGACTTTCAACTCTCTTTCTACATCAGTAAGAAACAGCACAAGTACATGTAGAGCAATCATAATCAATGGCATCACCCAAGAGAAAACAATTGCATATAACCTTCTCTGATGTGTTATGATCGAGACGTAACGAAGAGGATACTTAACCGAGATATATCGCTCTATTGTCAGCAAGGTAATATTAAATATCGATGCATATATACTGCCGTATAAAGGAAGCATGCCAAATAGCTTGTATAAAGTTACATTCGTATCCATATATAATAGCGTGCCAGTTATACCTGTGCTAACAGCGACCCATAGGCCACTTAGTGCCAGTGATAGTAACAGTTTATTCTGCTCGACACCAAGGAGTTTCTTTCTGTATGCAATGAGTAAAACAACGATGACACTATTCATGCAGAATGAAATTGTCCCAATTAATAAGAGGCAAATATGAAATGTAACTGCTTGCATGTCGGATGCCCTTTTCTATTTCCAGATGTTTCTGAGGCTACCAGTGTAGATTCATAGACAAATATTCATCGATACAAGGGCAGATATAATTGATACAAGGAAAGATCAATTGAACTGCATCAAACATTTTCGAATGCAAATTCGATGCAAATTCGTATGCAAATTTTCGTATGCAAATTCGAAGACATCTCTCGATAATAGGAATTTCTATTTAAGATTCGAAGCTTGTCTACATTACACTTAACAGGATCAATGTTATACGTTTTGCAGCGCACTGGTAGTTGCGAAGCAATTTTTGACATGCGTTTATTGCATTTGCTTTGAAGAACTTAGATTATCAACTTTGTGACACACTTCTTTCTCCCCACAGAGATATGTTTTCATTGAAGTATCAGTATCCCTAAGAAACCCTTTTTCGCTTAATAGTCGCACTTATATTTGAGGAGGCTTTGTGAATCGATTTTATAAATTGCAATAAAATTTTAGATCATATTTACCCAGGTGAAATAATATTGTAGCAGATTTTATTGTAAGATGCGCTTTCATAGTTTTGCAAATAACTATGCGCAAACCTACTATAGTGAGAATACCAAATAGATTAAATACATTTATTATCAAAACCATAGTTGTTTGTTTTTCATTTAACAAACGCCACAAATAGACACAATTTCACAAGGAAATGAGAATAAACCAATTTCCTAGGTGTTCTTTTTGAAACAAAGCTATCTACTTTCTTTCTCGACAATGAAAATAGCAAATTCTTCATTTTTCAAAATTTACCATAATTTTAGTAAAGTCCTTCCAACAATACAAAAATCCGAAATAAAGTCAGTTATGAGGATGGAGATGAAAGATCAATATATAAATTATATAGAAACGTATAATAACGACAACAAGAAGCCTGCGAAAGGACTCGGAAGGACAATATTGTAGATTACATGCAAATATTTCTCTTATAAGCAATTCCACAAAAACAATTTAGGAGTTAAATTTGTGTTATTCAAAGTATTTTCTTTGGCAATTCATTCTTCGTTTCCCTGACCCAGCTAATCACTTATGCTGTTCAGTGACCGACAAAGTTGAAGCATGATGTCAGCAAAAGGCTAGCATGATGTCAGCAAAACACTTTTTGCTTCTCCTAGTTTAGTAAGTAGTAACAATTCCTTGAAACTTGTCTGCAAATGCCTTGTGATTACAATGATGTTCACAAAAGTAGCTCTGTAGCATTGCTGCAGTTAGCCAATACCTATACAACTATTAACCACATTGTTGTGGCTAGCAACGAACATAGTTAGAACCCATGTAACTCATTTAATATATCGTTCACCATTTTTCTAATTTGTTCATCATTCATAAATTCAGACTTTGTTATGGCATTAGCAACTGCTATTGTATTAAGAATACCTTTTGACTTGATCCATACTCTACCATTCACGCCAACAGTAACTTCAAACGGAAAATTCTTACCCATCAGATGAAGAACAAGAAAATCTGGTCGAAGTAACCTACAAAATGATAATGTTACCATAAATGTTTCTTCTTAGTCATGAGCAAGATTTCAAGCAACCCTGAGTCGCTTTTATCAAAAATACGGACATTCCAGCAGCAGCAAATCTAAAACTGGCATAATGATAATCTTATGTTCGCATTAGTTAGACCCAATCACACGACACCAGATGCATATCGTATCGGATTCTATTCCCAATGCGATACGAAAATTGCCTTCTGCTCACATGATATTGGATTTCATTTCAACTCTGTTCACATGACTCTGCTGTGCAGTCTGTATGAGAAAGAAGTTCCGTAGCAGCGTATCGGATTCGTGCGTTCCACAAGAGCACCAAAGCGACCAGGTACCAAAAAAATTCGATATGTATCACCTTCAGAGCGGAGTGATTTCACTCTGCCAGCAATGTTACAAAGCATATTTGGTCCAATCGGAGCCGTGAGAATAGAATGGGTATCTGGTATGAAAATTTATCTGATACAAAATGAATCCGGTATCGTGTGAACTGGGCCTTAGAAGAAGATTTTTCTACGAGTAACATACTACAATAGATGGGATTCGAACCACCTGGGCTGCAAAATCAGAGAGTGAACAACGCTGAAGAGCCCGATAAAATCGTCGAGTAACTTTTCAAGTCATACAGCGCAAGGCTCTCCTTTCATTTGGCTTTGTTTTTCGGCTATGTTGAGCGTTCCTTCTTCATGTTATTAGAATATGATGTAGTTTGCATTGCATTGAGACTTCTACTTATTCAGACTTCTACTTGAATGATCCGTAACAAGTAGGTTAATCGTTAAAAGATTTAAGCTGAAACTCAAACGAACGATAGTACATAACTACTTGCCTGCCTGCACAACAAAGACCATGCTTGACAATAATCATAATCCCAATCTAACCGATAATTAGCCTGCGCACAGACTTTATACTTTACTAAAGTCTGTAACCAAGCAAACTACTAACTAAGTTTACTGAGAAAAGTAAAGCCTGTGCGCAGGCTAACCGATAGTAAAAAGAATGTAATTATGATAAAACTATATGAAGCTAACTTATCACAAAAACTTCATAAAGGGTAACTTATTAGGGCAATGTCATTGCTTTCTTCAGCCACTTAAACAACGATACTGCAAATTATGTGTCCTCTCTTTCGTCTGGCCCTTTGAGTTTTTTGGTAAGCACACAAAATGCACATGTAACCTTATTATCAAGCAATGGACCCTATAAGTTTCAACAGTTATGCGATTTGTGGTGCAATTTACTTCACATGCGTATTGTTGCTCACGAATAGCCCTGGATAACAAAAAAAACACAAAGACAAAGACAAAAACAAAATTAGAATAAAAATCTTACTTTCTAGCTAATCCAACAGATACTTTGAATAAAAATCCACCATTTAACTGTCCAAGACCATTTCCTTTACCAACATTATCAATGCACGTTAGTTCAGGCTCCATATCTTTATTTGCTATTGAAAGTTTTGCATATACAATATCTCCAATCTGTTTAAAGCAAAATAGTAAAATCTAAAAACAAGTGATCTATCAAGTATGCAAGTGCAGCTAGTTTGCAAAATTCAAGTTATACCAATCGTGACAAACATATTTTCTTTTATAAGAAACTAAAACATTGATCCAGTACTGAAAATTTCTTAGAATTTTCAGATTATGAGTACTGAAAGTTTCTTAAGAGTTTCTTGCATATCCATAGTTATTCTATCCGAATGATGTGTCAAAATCGTTTCTCGATCGTATTTGAATGTTCATGGGTTTCCAGTTTGGTTGCTAGTTGCAGAAATGCTTTATTGCAGACAAAAGACGGAAAATAAAAACTTTTTCGCTGTTTGAGGTAAAAAGTTTCCTAGGTAAATATTTTTCAGTACTAGAGTTTTTCTTAAATTTTTGGCCATTCGAGAGTCTGGATTTCTTATAAAGAGTTTCTTATAAAAAAATACATGCAAACAGCGGAAACATTTTCGGGCATACTTAAAAGCTTATTTTTTCATCTGACACTCCTCAGAGTATGGACATCAGAAACAGACCGAAACAGTGAACTAAGGCGGAATATCTATACCAAGATGTGGCTCAAAAAGCACAAATCGGGAAGAGAAGCTGAATTGGCATTTTGTTTTAAACACCAATAATTTTGCCGGATACAGCGGGAAGTTGGTGCCGGATACAGCGGAAGTTTTGTACAACTCAAAAACTATTATACAAATTCAAATATATTACTTAATCCTAGGAGAACATGCCTTCATTTTGGAAAATATCACAAATTTTCCCAAAAAAAGATTCCATGAATTAGCTCATTAAGTTTTCTAGACCTCAGATTTTGAGACATAAAAAAATTTGGCAGAACAACAATTTCTCATTTCAACACTTCAGCCTGTTTAAAAATTAGGAAATTACCTTAAGAATAAAAATTCCACAAGTGGCCATTATGAACATATTGTTTTATCTTAATATTTTTGGCTGATTTTGCAGTTTTGACAAGATAAATTTTGAGTACAGAGTTAGAGTTTTATATTTCACTAAAAATTGATTGTTCTGAAAGAAGTTTGCAGTGGTTGTGAAATATTGAAGGAATAGATATAATTTCATTGGCAAACCAGGTCTATCAGGATTTCAAAAAAAATCTATCAGGTTCACTGTCTAAGTGATATCTTGAGGTGGATAAGCATTATTAAACACTTACTTGTAAATTTGGTCTATTTCTTTTTGTAGCTCCATGAAATGATAAATTTCCAAGCACTGCTGGCAAACTTGTACCTATGTCAACTCTAAAATTCTCAGCACCTGATTTTGTAATAATCCCAATCACACTGTCACCTTTAACAGCTACATACTAGAATACAAAATAATAAGACATAGTAGTGAATAGAGAAATAAATAGGCATAGAGACACAGTTTAGGTGGCCCAGGTGTCCGCACGGCATCACATTGAGTACATAACAATGGAACTGAATGACAGCAACCAATGAATTTTCAAAAAGTAAACAAACATAAGATCTGAAACCCACAGAAATACGACAAAGATCTGTATGAAAAATGTTTTCACATTTGTCGGTATCCTGCCAAAATATGGTCTCAATTTGTTTTCAATTTATAAGATTTTGATATAAGTTGATCGCTAAAATATCGCTATTTTGCATTTGCTACTGTTTGCTACTTTCATGCAAAGTAAGCTCAAAAATAACAATGTCTGTTCCAAAAGTAGCGATGAGCCTTTCACGATCGAGCGACAGAATTGCTATGTCAAAATCATCTACTTACAAAAAGAGTGTTAGGGCAGCGATATAATTCATCAATTTAGAAAATTTAGCGAGGCATTATCGCTAGATTTACCAACTGTTGTTACTTGCTCTGTACATGTGAAAACGGCTTTTGGAGAACAATATGAAGGGGTAGTTGAAAAGAATCATTTTTTGCACCTCTAAATTTTTGCTGTCAGCATATTTTTATTGTGACACTACAGTATGTTTCCAATTGGGAGTGTACGCAAAAAACATCGTGTCTTGTCAGTATATGTAATTCTCAAAATTTCAAATCAAAATGCCAAATTTGTTTGTTTCGTTCTCTTCATTGAAATAGCGAGGAAAGCTGTAAAATTACTACTAAACAATTGCTTATAACAATTTGGAAGGCCCCTAACATCCAGTTCTTTTTCATTACTTTCTGCCCAAATTAATTGAAATTGAGCCTGTCCTTACTAGGGACTATGTGAATTTTGCTGGTTTTGCCTCCATTTGAAGAAAAATATAGTAATAACAATAGAATGCAATGACAACATAGCCTTGCTAACCCTAAAATGATGTAATAATTTAAGATATTTATAAAATGTATGATTGCCAACTTCTTCTTTGTGGGGCATGTCAGGGTGACACAAGTAGCCTCAAATCTTATTACAGACCTTTTTCAGGAATAAAAGGCATTTTTTAGATTTCAAAATGTCAAATTTGTTTATGTCGAATTTGTATAGCACTCAAAATTTTGTCTATGTGCCAACTTTACTATCTCAGCACCTCTACTATCAATTTCTTGAGTGTTTTGAGATTAAAGTTTTACACATTTTTTTTTTATAAGAAACCTGGCTCGGGGCCTAGTTCTAAAAGTTTCTTAATTTTTGGCCCAATTTTAGTTCTAAAAGTTTCTTGACAGTTTCTCAATTTAATGGAAAAATTGCAGTAAAAACGATAAAAAAACATGAATATAGCAAGCAAATTATTGATATTATTGTATTACAAAGAATTGGCCATGCTGGGTGCAAGAAATCGCACAGAAATGCTTGAGAATTGATTACTACGTCCACAAATGTGAAATCAGTATGTTTGAAAACTGACACAAAAATTTTTTAAGTTTCTTAACTCCTTCCTCCTAGTTCTAAAAGTTTCTTAACTTTTGGGGTGTCGAGTTCTAGGTTTCTTATAAACCGGTTTTTATAAAAAAAAACATGTATAAGCTTAGCTTAGACCAAGTCAGTAGTGGGGCAAAAAGTTTCAACGACGTCATTTTCATGGTCGAAGCCTTTACAGAATTGTGAACCGTGAATGATTATGATCACAAGCACTAGGAACAGTGAAACTTTTAGACTTAGTTTTAGATGCTTTATACGATTTTAGAATAAAAAACTCGATTTATTGTGATTTCAATGCTGTCGGTCATTTAATGTCATGTGTAATGTCATTAGAATAAAGTTTTTTTGGTAACAGGTCAACTTGTCACCTGCTAACTTGACACAGCCAAGTCGCCACAGATCTAGTCAACTGGCCTCTTCAAAAGACGACTTGCCAAACTTAACTTGACAAGCATGATAAACAGGGGTTTGGGGGCAGCCCAGTCTGCAGAGTAAGACAGTTCTCAACAAGATTACATTTCCATTGTTCTTTAATTTCTATTGTTCTATTATTAATCTCATGTTTATACAGGTCATACCCCGCAGACTTGGTGGGCAGCACCCCACATATTTGTAAACAAATCGCTGACAAGCCTTGGCAAAGCTTTTGTGAGATTTTTGTAAAAAAATATTGTCAAATTTTGTAAAATTTGAGTTTCAATCTGAAGCAAGCTCACTAGCCAAGATGTTGTGAGTTGACTAGAACATAGTGGCAGCTTGACTTGAAATGTGTGGTGACTTGTTCATGTGCCATATGGTGCCGTGGTGCCATGTGCATATGGAGTGGAGAAGCAAAACAGTTTTTTTTACCCGTTTTTGATTGCTGTCAATCCAATATATTCGTGGTTTTTTCGACCTCAAAATACCAGCTTTGTACGCAAAAACATATCCATTCTCTTGCCGTAAGCCAGGCCCAAGTTTCAGCTTTTCTTTTTCATTTACAGAAGGATCTATTTCCCCTAAAACATCTCCAGGTACGACCAAACTGTTAACTTTGTCCTCCATGTTTTTTTTCTCGCGGGAAGAGCAATGGAATGGAGGCTGTTACTGCGTCTAAACGAGGTTAGCATAAAATTGTACCATTTGGTGCATTGGAGGGAGAAAAGCTGGAAGGAAAAGAAGGTGGATAAAAATTTTGTTTCCTTTCATATGGTTTGAGCATAGTCTATGGCTTGGGCACGTGCAGTGCTAGTAGGGCCTTTTGCACGGCATGGTGAGAAATGCCTTTTTGAAATTCAAAATTAACTTTCAGTGCATAGATAAATGCAAGAAATGGCCCACATCACCAGCATTAAATCAGTAATAGAAAACCTCTGCGTTTTACTAGCAGCAAGTGGCAGAAGCAAAACAAACCCAGAGATTTTCAGGCAAGCAAAATTTGACAACGATGAAGCAACCAAACATATGTGGAGACTTAACTATGAGGTTTTGAATCTACTGTTGGATGACCATAAAGCTAATTCTGAATGTCTTCGTGATGAGAGTTTGGTAATGACAGTGAAAACAGCATTTTTTCATTTGCATTATCAGTGTAACGAATTCTACAATCTCCCATTAAGTATGTCTAGTGGTAGCAGGGAGCTATTAATTGCCTTTGGTTGGATGCTTGCAAAATATGATGTTATGTCAAACCTACTAAGTTTGATAGACACTCCAATTTTTGATTGTCTTTTCAATTTACCATGCAGCCTTCCTGGTTTGACTGAAGAGCTTGAAAAAGATACTATTAAAGAACTTGAACGGATTTCGTTTTTGCAAAGAAAGAACAAGCAAGACATGAAAATAACGAAGCAAATGTATAGTTATCTCACCAAAATGTTGTTGAGGATAAATACTAATGACAAGTGTTCCATCCAAAATCTAAAACAGCAAAGTGTGCTTCATTTTCTAATATTAAATGCAAGAAAAGACAAATTAAACATGCTGTTGAGTCTCCTTGAAAATGAACAGGATTTGATAAAATACTTTATCAAGTGGTTTCAAAATGAGCATCTTTTCTGGAAATGGTTGTCAAGTGTGACAGAAGAAAAAAAGAAAAATCTAGTTTTGAATGAAAATTGTTGTCATAAAGAACATAATGCAGAGGCAGTGAGGAGAACGATTGCTAGAGGTACTGCAAACCTAAGATCATTTGAAGAGATAGAAAATTTTTCAGAAGATCTGCAAAAAGACTATAGTTCTGAACTGAGTGAAGAAATATTATGCAAAACAAAAGTCATTATGAAAAGCTGGGAATTCCAAAAGCCTTACAGAGAATTAAGATTTTTGCTTGAAAAATTGTGTTCAAGCAGCTTTGCTTTTCTTGATAGGAGACAGTGTGATGATTTAAATAAAAATCATTACTCAAGTTGTACTGTTCAAGATTTGCATAAAAAACTTGTAGAGCTGAGAAACAAGAATGAAAAAATTGCTTCAAAAGATTCTTTTGTTTCAATTACTCACAATTTACTGGATGATGTAATCCATCTGCCTATGCCTAGAAGATGAGAGTTGTCTGCTGTTAATGATTGCCATGTAACATGTTCAGTCCGATTGTTCATTCACGCAATGGATAGAAACCTTTGGATCTTCTATTGCATAACTGTAATATTACAATATTGTCACAACCCAGAAATCTTACATCAGCAAGCAGGTGACAACTTTCCCTCACCTGGCTTCACAAGATGCTTTGGAGATGATGTGCTGAAGATTCTATTTTTCAAACTGTTGCTGGAGAATCATTGTTTCAGAATCATTGGGCAATACCCTACCCAACAGTTTTCCATGCATTCATTTTGTGACAAAGTAAAGTGGCAAATCTCATGTTTGTTAATGACAGGTTCTCGTTTCATGATTAAGTTGGAGTGGTGCTGCTTTTGAATGTAAGTTCCTCTTACCTGTTACATTGAATGATGTAACTGGTGCTCGATTGTTTGCATTTTTCTCTTTTGTTTGTTTAGTTTTGGCATCATTCACACAGGAGAGAATAAAATATAAATTGATGCTTGTTAGCAAAAGTCCCAGCATAAAGATGCCTCATATAGGTTTTGATCCATTGGTGAGTTTGCCTCAATTTTCATCAGAAAATGGTGTTTTAAATTGATTGTAAGCAACAGATGCAAATTGAAAGGCATTAACGTAGTACGATTACTTTAAGTTGGTGATGGCACTTTAAAGGCCCATATCCTTTTGCCAGAAGCAAAGAAGTGCACCTGGTACTGAGAACAGCTGTAAAAAAGAAAGCCAAAAGACTGAAGTTCAGGAAATATATCAAGATTGAGAAAATATTTCAAGATACCAAAGGATCCGAGAGATAGGGAGAATCACCAGGGGACACGACAAAAACACAGTGGAAAGTTTAAGGAAATTAGCGATGCCAGCTAAATTTAAGTCAAGTGAAAATTTCCTCTTGGCCATTTTTTGTTATGTACTGGAATTAATTTTCTGCATACCTTTTCAATGATTTAGCCTTCAATAATGTTATATCTTGTGATGCAAGAGGGAAAAGTCATGAAATCAAATATTATCTGCAAAGGTTATAGTGGATGATGCAAGTGCACCATCGACCATCATGGTTAGTGACAGGCACACAGAACCCATTATCACAAACGGATTGGTAACATTCAGACACCACTACACTAGCAATATGTATACAACAGAAAAATAGCAATGCAACAGATGCAGACCAATACAATGTAATTTAAAAATTGTACAAGGGTACTTGTACCTGCAGTGCAATTGTAATTGTATTTCCCATACGACATGACGCCACAAGATGCAGTTTGCCATGCAAACACCCACGTGACAGCATTTTTTCACCATATAGCCTCATTTTGATTAAGCCTCGTTTTCATGTTGCCTATAAAGCGGCGCCACGCCCCAGCATCAGTGTCATTTGGAATTTGTGAGCTAGACAGCTACAATCCAAGAAGGTTTGCTGCAACTATAGGGCGGAACCTGTAAAGACAACTGAAGAGCATCATAAATACCCCAAAATGGGAGGGTGTGGCGTCATATGTATGGGAAATACAATTACAATTGCACTGCAGGTACAAGTACCCTTGTACAATTTTTAAATTGCATTTCCCATTACTCCATGACGCCACAAGATGCAGATGTACCACCAACAGACAAAACCTTCTTGGCTACCATTGCTGTAGGCGATGGACGATTGTAGAATCGTAGAAATGTCGATTCAGAAGACCAATCTCCGACTCAAGTATATCTGCAATCGAGGCACCATTAGAAGCAGCTGCTGATGAAGATGCTGAACGGAAGGAATGTCCTTGAAATGATGATATGTCTATCCCTGCTTTTTGAAGAATGCATTTTAACCATCTACTCAGAGTTGATGATGAAACTGGTTTGTGTGGTTTATTAACTGACAAAAATAACAAATTGTTCGAAGAATTGTTGTCTCTGAATTCTAGAGTCATCCTTTCATAATGAATTAAATGAGTAACGACACAAAGACTTGTATCCTCTGAGAATCCAGGAATAAAAATTTCTTTTTTGGACTTATTTGGTCGAGATGTTTTCGTAAGAAGTGGAATGGAGAACAGAACTCCATCATGCTTGTACACTCGATAATTTAAATCCAACTTATGTAACGAGTTTGCCCTTTCAAAGGACGTAAGAGCCAGAAGCGCTAAAAGTTTGAACGACAAATCTTTAAGGGTAAGTCCATCCAAAGGATACTGTGACTTCAAATACTCCAACACAACAGAAACATTCCAAGTTTCGCGATACTTGGGCTGTGGTGGACGTAACTCAAACACACCCTTCATAAAGCGCTTTATAAGAGGATGAGAACCAACAGGAATTCCATCAACCACAACGTGAGTCACAGAAATAGTACTTCTATATACATTAATGGACCGGTACTGAAGACCTTTGTCATAATATAAATGTGCTAAGAAATCCATAATAACAGTTAGAGGACAAGAAACTGGATCTTTCTGTTTTGTGTCACACCAGCTACAGAAATATCTCCACGATGAGGAGTAATGAGCTTCTGTGCTTTTCCGCCATGATGAGGATAGTATTTTGGACACCTTTTCTGGAACTTGCTGCAAGTCAAAGGATCGCCTGAAACAGGCCATGCGGCTAATCGAAGGTGACTGTCCTTCGTTAGAAATCTTGGAGCTTGATGACCCTGTGGAACAGCCACCAAATCCCGATACGGAGGAAGTAACAGAGGTCTGTCTCTCAACATGGTCAGTAGAACTGGGTACCATGGTCTCGATTTCCATACAGGAGTTACAAGAATTGCCTTCGCTTTCTCGTCCCTTATCTTTAGCAAGCATTTCGAAATTAGATTCATTGGGGGAAATAGATAACTGAGTTGAAACTGACCCCAATCCTGTGTCAGTGCATCCGTTGCAAGAGCTAGAGGATCTGGTATCCAAGTAATATAACGACTTACTTGCTTGTTCACTGCTGTCGCAAACAGGTCCACCTCTGGCATTCCATAAACTGCCACAATCTGGCGAAACACTTTTGAATTCAGATGCAACTCTGTGCTTATTGAGACTTCTCTTGATAAACGGTCTGCTTCGACGTTCTGTACTCCCGGTATGAAAATTGCGGAAAGATGTATCTTTCTTTCCTGGCACCATTTCCACATGTCTACAGCTAGTTGACACAGCACTGGAGATCTCGTGCCTCCCATTTTGTTGACATATGTCACAGCAGTCTTGTTGTCCATGCAAAGCTGAACATGGAGACACCTTTGAGCTGGCAAAAAAGACTTGAGAGTTAGAAACGCGGCTAAAAGCTCTTTTACGTTTATATGAAGACTCTCTTGCTCCCTGGACCACGTGCCTCGAACCTGAAGATGATCGAGGTGGCCCCCCCAACCTTTGTTCGAAGCATCCGAGTGAATGATGATGTCCACAGGAGGGAAAGTGATAGGTCTTGGATTGCACAGCTCTAGAGAATCTCGCCACCAAAGAATTTCTTCCCTGGAAGAAGGAGACAGAGAAAGTTTTACTCCATACGAGACCTTACATGGCAAGCCTCTTGGAAACCTTGATGATTGCAGATGCAATTGACGATTAAGGTCTCTTTGTATGTTTCGAATATGAAGAGGTGCCTCGAGAACTCCATGCCGTGTTGCTGAGCAGGTGCCTAAAAACCGAGCTAGTTGACGTAGTGTTACTAGGGACGAAGACAGCAAATCTTGAGATAGGCTCTTAATATGTAAAATCTTTTCCCTAGGAAGCTCTAGTGTATGTTGCACTGAATCTAGAACCATCCCTAAGTACATTATTCGTTGAGATGGTACAAGGGCTGATTTTTCATGTTGACTAAAAACCTAAGCCCTCGAGCAAATTGACGACTTCCTTAGCATGAGCAGCACTTTCATTTTATTGTTAGAGATAATGAGAATATCATCCAGCCATATCAATACCTTGATAGCCTGCTGTCTTAAATATGAAAGTACCGGTTTGAAAATCCTTGTAAATCTCTCTGGCGCTATATTCAAGCCAAACGGTAATACTGTAAAACAGAAAGATCTTCCGTTGAAAGAAAATGCAAGGTACTTTTGGTATGCCTTGGCAATAGGAACTGTTAGGTATGCATCAGTCAAATCGATTTTCGTGAAATAATCACCTTTTGATACCAACAATTTTAAATCTTTCAAACCCTCCATTTTGAAAGTGTCAATCTTTACGAACTGATTTAATGGGCGCAAATTAATTATGGGTCTAAGACCCCCAGAACTCTTTGGAATAGTAAACAATCTACTAAAAAATTTTCCATGTTCTGGATTAATTTCTTCGACAGCCCCTTTCTTGATCAATGTACTTATTTCAGAGTTCAAAACATCAAATGCGGCTGAAGATTTAGCAATAGTTTCTGGTATAAACTTCTGAATGGGTCTTTTGACAAATGGAATTCGAAGGCCTTCAATGGTTTCTAAAATATCTTTATCTTTAGTCAATGCTTTCCAATTATTTACAAAAAGTTTAGTCCTCCCAGCAGTGGAAGGACAACCTACGAGTTTTTTGACTGTTTGGTATTTGAATCAGCCTGAGGTTTCGTATTATTGCGAAATTTCTGGTTGGAAAACTTGCCTTTGAAATTTTGCCTTCTTCCCTTGAAGAAAGGGCGTTGACCCTTCTTTTGAGATTGAGATGTATTGCTGTTAGATTTTTCTGTAGCAACAGTTTTGAGAAGTTTGTTCTCTTCCGACATTTTTTTATTTTTCTCTGATAAATCATCTCCAAATAGCAACGCTGAAGGTTTTCCTTCCTGTGCGATGTTTTTTAATAACGGAGCATAATCAGCCTTGAGAAACTTTTTGAAACGGAAGCGTCTGAAGGAACTGAGCGAGGAAAAAGCAGCTCCGCTTAGAACAATGGCTTTTTGAATGGCAATAAGTGCGTCTTCTTCAGAAAGATCATTGTCATTCAACAAATCATCCCATATTCTCATAAGAGGGAAAACAGCACTGAGGATTCGAGACTGAATGCCCATGAGGATAGCATCACCCTCGTTCATGCCTTTGAAGTCTTTAATTTGGGCATTTCTCAATATGGAGTCATTAATTTTTGGAGGTTTAAAAAGGTCATTCCCGGGAATGCCTATGTCTTTCGACATTTCTTTAAAATCCTCCTGCGACAATTGCTTGAAGAAATAAGGTAAAGCATAGCCTTCAATCTTTGGGTCAATGCTAAATTTATTGTCTTCTACCTGTGACGGTGGTTTGAAAAACACACCGTTATCAGCCTCATCCCTTCGTGGTCGCTTTGCCAGGGGTTCTTCATCTCCTAACGAGGTAGGAGTGCTTCTTTTGGCTGTATTTGGGCTTTCTTGGTCGTCTTCAGGATGGTCTGCATTGCCATCGTGAGATTCGCCAAAACGGGGTTCACGCCCATCTTCCTTCACAGGTTTGTCGCTGTCTTCGAAACGTGCAGCAATGCACGCAAGCATTTTCTCCATTTTTGAAAGTCTCCTCAAATCCAGTAGATTTTGCAGCATCCTCGGCTGTTGGAGTAGCCATTTGTTCGTCCCTTCGCTCCTCAATTTCAAAGCCGTGAAAAGAACTCTCGTCAGAAGAAGAACCAAAAATTTCTACAATTTCTTCTTGCAGGGTTTTTTGCATCATACACGTGCGGTGCAGAGCGAGCAAATTTAAAATGACACTGATGCTGGGGCGTGGCGCCGCTTTATAGGCAACATGAAAAAGAGGCTTAATCAAAATGAGGCTATATGGTGAAAAAATGCTGTCACGTGGGTGTTTGCATGGCAAACTGCATCTTGTGGCGTCATGGAGTAATGGGAAATGCAATTGTGCCCGAGTCATGGCTCTCATTCTGGCATCTTTGAATGTAGTCAAAAGGGAGAGTTTGGCTAGCCATTGGTCAATGGACATGGCTGAATGTCCATGCATGCACCTTTAATTTCATGAGAGACATGAAGATGGTGATAAAATAGTATTACACAAATCGAGCTGCTATGGCCTTTGGCTTCTTGGCTTATAGCCTTGTGATGAGGTGTGATGAATTCCAAAAACCTCCTGGAAATGTTACATCTTCAGTTCGGTTGCACAATCAATGAGTATAAACTTACACTTGATGAACAAGATTAACAGTTCTGCAAATTCACCTTCCCGCCAAAAATTCTAGATAATAATGAAAATTCTAGAAAAGAGAAAGATTGCCCTCCCAATTCATTGTCCAAGCTGGTGTATGAGCAGCAAATATGCAAACATCTGATGCTTACTGTATTACTGTAACCGAGAATTAAGATCTTTCACGGTATGGTTCCAGCACACATTATAAGGCATGTAAAGACTCGCATATATTGTTCACTTCATATTTTAAAGATTGGCCCTGAACTTTCCTAGAAGATACTCAAATCCGTTGGCAGTCTAGAAAGTTGTATGGGAATGTGTAT
Source organism: Chrysaora quinquecirrha (assembly GCA_014526335.1). Lineage (NCBI taxonomy): Eukaryota > Metazoa > Cnidaria > Scyphozoa > Semaeostomeae > Pelagiidae > Chrysaora > Chrysaora quinquecirrha. The sequence continues at coordinate 169,500 of JACTAT010000206.1, forward strand.
GGGGTGTGTATGATCTCCAAATGCAAACCCTCCACTAAGTGCATCTAACTAATATTTTCAGACAAATGCAGACTGACATCGCTGGATTGCACGCTTCGTTTGCAGATGAGCACAGAAGAAAAAATCCACAGTGAGATAAACTTAACTAGGCATAACAAAAAGTAACGGAGTCCTAGGATAAAGAGAAATTTTCAAAAGCAAAGAAAGATTGATTTAAAAAATAGCGGCAATAAAATCGAAGGAAGGAAGCAGTTTGTCGCAGCAGCAATACCGAATCATGAATTAAAAACGTGAGACAAGACAACAGGGGCTAGGCTGCTGCCGGAAGAATGAAATAGTCCCATTTGGTGGCTCCCTCACTCTACAGAGTCTTAAAGGAATCATTAAAGAACGTGAGGTTAATTTGAGAAGGCAATCCCTGTCGAGTCAAGTGGGTTGACACAAAGAGATGCACATGAAATCATTGCAACATTTACAAATGAGCTGGAATGTTTTTGCAAAGAAGTTAGATTTACGTAGAGATCTCTAACGTGCTGTGTCTGGGGTAAGATCGAGGACGTTTCAAGCAGAAAACATGTAAAGTCTTACTGATTACGCTGAGTAATGTGCTAGTGGTTATGAAGGATATATTGTACAAGGATTGCTTTATAGTTCCTTTGCAGAAAAAGATATAGCAAGCGCAGCTGAAATAGAATTTCCATGTCGAAGAATCGAAGGAAAGAGATATGCAATAGTTCCTCTGAATTTGCTTTCAGTTTTAATCGGAATCGGGATATGTTGATGTGCACACATCCACTTACCAAAAGAGCAGAAAGTTGGCTATCCCTACATATACATTCTGGACTTAAACAGCCACTCTGTAAATTAGATAGTCGTAAAAAAGATAGCAGCATTGAACGATACATTAAAGCAGGAATGTTTGTCGTTCTTCCAGAGAGTTAAACATGTCAATAAAACTGGCACAGATGATGCAGATTACAGTGAATTGTCCCTCTATGTATGCACTTCAACCAACAATACAAGCCATTTAGAATCAGTTTATTTTTCAACGTATGACCGGTAGCATAATTGGACACTGTCAGAATTTCGGAAATACAACGAAAGTATTTGTGAGAGCTAATTTCCAAGTCGATTGTAATAACAATTTTAACAACAAGAGTCAAAAGAAAATTTTGTTACACCTATGGTGCAAGTTTCAACATTTGACCTTTCTGTAACAAGGAATTATCGCAGATCTATGAGTGCCCTGAAGTTTTAGTCATCCAGAACGATTTTACAAATCTGTTAAATTAAATAGTTGTCATTTTTGGGAGGAACGGTACTCGTACTAGAGCCATGTGGTGAAACTGTGAAATGCAAACCCAGGACATTATGTTCTACTCTACACATTTGAATAGTCTTGAATAGAGAACGTCTGTGAGGACGTTGGAGCTTATAGTAAGAAGTCAGAACATATGATCTAACGTATGACGTCAGAACATATGACATATGACAGTCAAAGGTCAGAACATGTGATATAGCTATGACAGTCAAAAGTCAAGTCATATGGCCAGCAACTAATGCACGCTTTTTTCTTGTATTTCTATGACCCATGTCAGGACAACCTCGATGCTGTCTTCAAAAGATGTTCTGATGGAAAGCTATGGTTAAGTTATGGCGACTTTGCCAAAAGCCAAAAAGCCAGTCAAACTTGATGATACCATTGAACTTGGCGCTTCAAGATGGTTAAATTTGGAAAATACAAAATAAGAGAGTGAAAATGAGTTGTCTGGTGATATTATGGATGTTCATCGGTCAATTGATCAAAGAGGTCATCATCTATGTTCTATGTTTGTTTGTATGTTGACATATGACTTGCTTTCGAATGCAGCTTTGAGTTAAATGAAAAAGAAAACAATATCCTGATAATCACCAACAGGTAAATTGGTATCAATTACGAAAGATAAAAGTAGCAAAAGGCATCTATTCTTCCGAAAACTACTAATTGATGAAGATTATCGTAAGACCACATATCAACTGCATTGAACTTCATCTGCAAAATTTGCTGAAGCATTTCTTCTACCGATACTCCGGGCGTCAGATCAGCAGACGAAAGATGGTATAGAGTTCTGCAAAGCATTCTTCAATAAATTTTTGTCGAATATTTTTAGACAAAAGTAACTTGGATTTATAACTAGCAGGCGAAATTTTACAAAGGCCAGTCAGTGCGTTCGTATACGCTCCCCATATTGACCAATCAGAGCCCTTTATTTTCGGGCGGTCTTCTCGTGGCTGCCTCTTCTCCTTCTAAGCTGCTTGGAAAAACCACCTGTTGGGTTTCAAGCCAAGGTATAACATACTTAAGGTTCAAGACTAATGAGTTACTGATCCCCCTAGGCATGTGTAGGCCGAAAATGTAGCATTAATGGAAATGTGTTTGTTCTTCAAAATGATAAGGCTTCTGGCAATCTTGTTTGCAAGTAAACTGTATGCCTCAATAAAAATATTTAAGCAAATTGTAGTACCATTATTTTCCAACACTATCCTGCTCGTAGTTTGCTTCGCTTTTCTGTAGTACGAAATCTTTTAAAGTTTTTTTTGCATGGTGCATTAGAGAAGAAACAACCCTTACATAATTATTAAAGTTCAAATCTGTTTTCTGTTATATAGCTAGATATATATAAAAAAATTGTAGCCTGTGCCATTTTCTAAAACTGGGTTATATCGAATTTATCTTTTTACAAAAGCAAAGGAAGGTCATGCAGCCCGAAATCTGCAATGCAGCAAAGCTTTTAAGTATGCCCGAGAATCTTTCTCGAAAAAAAAATTCTTTCAACAATGTACAAGACAGACTCACTAAAGACTCGCGTGATTGCAGATCTGTCAATTCAATTCAATTTGAATTTTGAAGTTGTTGCTGTTGTAAAAGAGGAAGGTTCCAGATGTTTTAGTTTTCCCACGAAGGTTTGCCAGAACCAAAGTTCTCTAATAAAAAATTGTTACTTATTCTATAGATATGTCACAGAAGAGTTTGCAAGATATTCTTAAATGGAGCCTGAAGCTCACAGATGAAGAACTACGAGAATGGTCCAATGATCCAAACGAACGAATTGATCCTGAGAGGCAGAAATGGTTGAAGGAAGCCATTGACCACGCGCTTCAGAACACTGATACTCAAATTTTGAAAAACTGTTTAGATTGTTTGACTAAAACTAGCGTAGAAGAAACAAATGAAGAATGTTTAGAAGAAAAATCGAAAGCATTTGATGTGATCCATGAACTGCTGGATCTGGACGCAAATGCTACTGATTTTCATTTGATGGGTGGTTTATACATAGCTGCAAATTATTTAGGAAGTGCATACAGCTCATTAAGATGGAGGGCTGCAGAAGTTATTGCGGATACAACACAAAATAAACCAGTTTGCCAAGAAGCATTTGCAAAATCAAAAGGCATTTCTCAATTGGTGGAAATCTTGAAAACTGATGATGTTGATATGGTCAAAGTGAAATCTGTGTATGCCTTGTCTTGTGTTACCAGACAATGCAAACAGGCATTAAATGCTTTCATTGATGCTGGTGGTGTTATTGCCCTGATTTCTGGTTTGAAAAGTGATTGTGAAAAACTGACAACAAAATCAGCTTTCATGTTAATTAATTTGATAACAGAAGATGAATCCATTGTGCCCACCTTTCCATTATCAGATATGATCCCAATTCTGATTCTTATTCTGAAAGGAAAGCACAATTCATCTCATGAGCACATCACACATTTACTTTCATTACTTGTCAGGAAAAGCAAGGAAGCCGTTCTGTTGTGTAGGTCTCCAGAGTATGGTCTAAAGAAACTTCTGTCAGAACAGCTAGTTGAATTATCTAAAACTGATAAGGATGCAAATGAAGAAGAGATCATGTATTGTAATGAGATACTGAACATATGTTTCTCTACTTAAAGAGAACTGTTATCATATCAATAGAGAAGTGGGAAATGTCAAGTTATTTGTTCTTAAATGTTGCTAAGTTGACATAAGACAGGAACTTTGAGTAGAAGATGTACAAAACTGGAAACAAAATTTAGCCAATTTCTCTATGATCCTTGCTTTGCTTGTTTAAAACAATAGACCGTTTCTACAAAAGGGCTGGCAAGATTGAAGTTTCTCAAAAATTGAAGATATCAAGTTTTCAATGCTAAAATTGCATAAAGCATCTAAGACTTGGTCTGTAGTTAAATTTCACTGTCCTGGCAATTGTGCTATTTATTTATGTGCCATCAAAGATCCTGATTCTATAAGGACTTTGACCATGAAAAGTGGCTGGGGGTGAAACTTTTCGTCCCTTATGGTCAAAGCCCTTGTATAATCGTGAAATTTGCACACTCATGAAATCAATAATACAAGTGCTAAGATAGTGAAACCTTGCAGGCAGTTTTGGCAGCTTAATATGAATTTGGTAGACTTACTACATGAGTCGCAGTTTTCGCTGCCTTCACCTCAATTCAATTCATTCAAATAAAAGTAAAATAAAAAAATAGTTGTTGCTGTTGTTAATGGCGGCAGCTCAAACTTGTATGAGCGGGCTGTGTTGCGTGGGGGGCTGGGAGCGAATCTACGACTTTTGTAGTGAGTCTAACACGGACGATATAAGAAATTCAACCAATTTGCGCCCTTAATTTTTTCCGCAACTAGATGCATGAAAAATAAGCGATTTAATGACCTTATTTTTTGCGCATTTCTTCTGCTTTCAAGATTTCAATTCAAAACTCGATGTCTCAAATTATGTCAAACACAAGAGAGGCTTACTCACATGAATAGTTCAAATGATAAGGTAGGCGAAGAGCTTTTGTGAACGAGGAGGCATGATGATCGTGTCAAAGCAATAACAGAGTAGCTACCATGCATTAACTCATGAAATTACAGTAGGATCCGAGAGAAGAATCTAAAGGAAACGTAACATCAACATTCGTTGTGATGGAAGATATAACAAATGAAGACGAAAAGTCGTACAAAGTAAAGTTGTACAAAGCTTCAAAATTGCGATAAACAGCGAAAACATTTTCAGGCATACTTGAAGCTTCTTTTGTCTGACACTCCTCAGAGTATGAACGTCAGGTCAGAAACAGACCGAAACAATAGACTAAGGCGGAATTTATACCCAGATGCGGCTCGAAATGCACCAATCAGAAAGAAAAGCTGAATTGGCATTGTGCGTTAAACACCAATCAGCTTTAGGCGAAAAGAACAATGAAAATTAATTGAAGAGTCCAAGTGAGAATACGAACTCTTTCTGTCTACACAGAGCCGGCCTTTTGGTTTTGATGTGGACAGATTCCAAAACGCTTAGATGAAACGAGGATCTAGCCCTGCCAGTTTATTTGAAAGCAATCCTCGTTGTTATGCTGGTGTTGATTACATGCCTTAGAATTAGTTTAATAGCGCCCTAACTACTATCGAAATAATCCTACACACACGCGCATGCTCACCAATCCTTCATTTCATCTGAATAATTTCTTTTGTAATCTGACGTCACTAGTATGAAATAAATTGAAATGCAAAACTAAATTCATGCAAAACGTAGATTTCTTTCTCAAGTTAAGGTTTATGCTGTGAGGTATTCAGCAATTTTACTCGGAGTTGCAATAATGGGAGACTTAGAATCGGAAGAAGAATATGTAACATCGTCACAATACTTCAGGCGAATGGGGGAATACGAAGGAGAAAGAAACCAGTTTGGTGAAAGACATGGCCAAGGAAATGCTTTATATGAGAATGGCGATAAATATGTTGGAGAGTTCAAAGATGGAAAAAGAGATGGAGAAGGGACGTACACGTTTAAAAATGCAAGGTAATTCAATAAAAGGTGCATATTCTATTGAATTGAAAAATAATATTTCAAAGCTGATGTTCTGCAGATCAGATTTTTACATAGTTACCACAAAAGACTGAACTCGAGACTGCATGCATGATCAGAGAGCGAACGACGTTTCCACTGAGCTATAGAGCTCAATGAAATCGCCGAGTAACTCTCCAAGTCATACAGCCCAAGGCTCTCCTCTAATTTGGCTTTCTTTTGTGTTTCGGCAATGCCGAGCATTCTACAGCATCATAACTATTTTTTTTTATATTTGTCATGATCACATTGTTCTGCAGATCACATAGAATTCATTTGATTTCGCTCTTTTCTGCCGGTTGCTAGCGATACTACATCAGCACAGCGGTTGGGTTTGTTACGAAAGTAAAGTAACGTTTTTATAAGGAATGCGAACACATTTCGGGAAACTTTCTTCTTGCGTGCAGAGCAAAGGCCATCAGATGTTAAATCTTTAACCTATTCGTGTAGTACTTGCGTTTATTGGGCTAGAAGTGTTGCGTAAAATTGAAAGCAAGAATATTAGAAAAAAGACGATTATTTTACTGCTGGGCGGCTAAGCATATTTACATTGAAACATTTTGTGAAACAGTGTTGGTTGGTTGTGTTAGTTATAAACATTTTTGTGTTGGATGTTCTCGTAATACAGTTGACATCCGCTATCTCGAACTCTCAAGGGAAGCTGAAATTTGTTCGAGATAGCGAATGTTCCAAAATAACGGATGCCCCATGTAAATATAAAAAATTCATAGTTTTCAAGTTAGGAAAGCAGCCCTGGTTAAAAGGCAAGGTTAGTATTCCCAAATTTCATAAAACAAATCAGTTGTTAATAAGAATAAGAGTCTAGGGTCACCTGCTTTCATCTTCATAGACTCATTTTATCCCTTCTCTCGTTGAACTAGAGATAATGGTGATGCAGCACATCTCCGTGCGCAAAAAAAAAGCAGGGATTACAGGAATCTCCCCTGGGTGGGTATAGGATAGTTATGAAAGGGAAGAGCTACTTTCCGTCAGGAATTTCTTTTCAAAGAACAAACGATCAAACTGAATCATCGATCAAACTGTATCTTCCGATAGCAGCAAGGCAAAACTCTGATACTGGCAATCCATCATGATGTCTGAGGTTAATCTACTGTAAGCATGGACAGCATATGATTTGGCTGCTGCAATTCCCACCAGACGAAATTATTGGCATTTTTTCGACCTGTCTATTTATCTAGTTCAGCAGAAAATTTGGTAAAGTTCGAGATAAAGGGCAGATTTTCCTCCGTGGGAAATGGGAAATGGTTCCAGACAGAGAATGTTCGAGATAACGGGATTCGAGATAGCGGATGATTTTTCAATGCAAACCCATACCAAAACGGGAGGAATTGGAAAATCGTTCGAGATAGCGAATTTTCGAGATAGCGGGCAGTCGAGATAGCGGATTTCAACTGTAAAGTTAATATTTATCATTGCATGATAAGTAAAATCAGAACTAGGACAAAATTAATGTTAAAATCGTGTCCCTTCAGCAGGGTTTTTGTAACATTGTAATAATTATACAAGTGTAGCACTATTATGCTGGGGGCTCATTTCAATGGAAAAAGATCGCCAAAAATCACAAAAGTTGTATCCAGTGCTACGCGAGAGACGATTCACTCCTTCGTTTTCTTAGCAATCTTGCAAGAGCAAGAGTCCTTTTCTGTCAATAGGAATCTCGTACGCTTTCTCGAGGAGTGAAATGCCCACCAATAGATAGAGGTACGATTACAATGACAGTCACGACCAAATGGATCAATTCCCGATATAAACTGTTAAGGGAGAGAAACATCAAAAGTAATCACACACAGCTTATATGATTTAAATAAGATTTTAAGAAACACAATTTTGATGTTGTACAGATACAAAGGATCTTTCAAAAAAGGAAAACGTGATGGTTTTGGAACAATGATATACGCCGATGGTGGTAGATATGAAGGAAATTGGAAAGACGGAATGAAAAATGGAAATGGAACGTATTATTTCAAGAATGGTGATGTGTTAGAAGGATTGTGGAAAGACGATCAAAAACACGGCAAATGTTTATATACCTATGCTAGCACTGGAAGCAAACTTTCAGGTAACTTAAGATATGATTAATGTGGTTTGAAATATGTGTTTTGCGTCCCAATTCTATAGAAAAGAAACAGGGTTCTGCCATCCTACCCAGAACGAGCTCCAAAATACCCTATTCCACAAATAGCAAAACTTGCTCCAAAAACACATCAGCTGTAATATTTGCACTGTTTTGAGTGCAAACGTCTATATCTTTTATTTGGTACATATTTGTAATGAATGGTGAACACAAGGATAGATTTTTCCACAAATAAGGTCGTATTAGAGATATATGTACATATTACAGATCTATATGTCGGTACATACATTAGGATATACTTTTGCTCAAGGTCCGGTCGTTGAAGTCATAGTCTGTTTAAACGAAGTCATATGGACAGGATTAGGACAGGATAACGGAATGCCAAAGCATTGATTCATTAAGGGCAATGCGTGACCATGTTTACTGAGAACCTTGAGATCTGTCTGAGAATTCAAGGCTTCATTTGTGCTTTTATAGCCAAATGGGTTGAAGGACACCAGCAAGGCATTGGAGAATGGATCCATTCCAACCATCGATACAGAGGCCATTTCAAAGACAGCCGTCCTATTGGCAGAGGGAAGTATATATTTGATAGTCGATGCGAGCAACATGGATATTATGCTGTTAGAGATATTGTAAAACAAGTTGGAAAGAGAATGGAATTAGTAGGGAGAGAACCTGTATGGCATTCGCAGATGATAACATGTTCAATGCCAAATAAAAACCCTAAAATCAATTAAATTGATATTTTATGGAATTTGCACAACTTTGATATGTTTGTTGGCTCATATTTGAATTATTAGGAGAATAAAAAAATCATTCTGCGTGAATTTAAGCTATGAATTTTTTGCATGAAAATCAATAGAAAAAAGCACTTTTTGTATATTTACTGACGAGCGTAAAATTAAATGCATCGTGTGACAGGGGCTAGTCGTCCTCTTCTTGCATCGCACAACAGAGCTAGCTCGGTTCTTACAAGTTTTCTCTTGATTCGCTGACGCTAGTATTGTATGCAAAGTAATCCGTTTTATTAGAGAGCAACGATTACTTTACTGAAACGCTCAAGCACTGCGGTCTCAGTCATTTTTTCAGTAATCCTTGATCGGCAGAAAAATTCGGAAAAAAATTGGCTTGGTGGCAGCAGAATCAAACTCTTAACGATACTGTACTTTATATTTGCCATACATTACATATTTTTGTCTTGTTTAACGACACAAGAGTCGACTAGTTATTTTATTCACCTCAGATTTACAGGTTGTTAAAGACTGAGTTAATTTCTTATCAGTTGGCTTTTTTAATCAGATAGGCGCTCTGCCTTAAAAAAGTGATGAGGAAATGTTACTTTGAGTTGGATGTGGGGAAGAATCTGAGGTAAGCGGGGTTGGACTGAGACGCAAACAAATGGTCGTGTATCGCTGGAAAAAGGATTGGAGTTGAAGAAGATTGTGTGGCCAAACAAATAAAAAGGAAGAAGGATGACAAAGTATAAACATTGTTAACGGCATCTACAGAGGAAGACATATAACAGGGAAAATAAGTAGGGAAGAAGAAGAACAGCCTGGGCTGACAACATCAGAGAATGGTTAGCAAAAATTTCATTGGCTTGCAGTAATGGATGGGAACTCATTATCGTTCTGTCTTCAAAGGTGCCTGCGGCTCTGATGGGGCTTTATTAGGATTCTTGAATAAGAAGAAGGAGAAAAGAGGAAGAAGTAAACATTGAAGACATAGAAGAAGTAGAAATACATGTAGAAGAAAAGAAGTATAAGAAGAAGTAGAAATAGAAAAAGTAAAAGCCGAGTAGAAGAAGAAGAAGGAAAATTAGAAGTAGGGAAAGTAGAAGTACACGTAGAAGAAATAGCAGAAATAGAACAAGAAATAGGAATAAGAAGAAGTACACGTAGAGGAAGAAGAAGTAGAAGAAATATAACAAGTAGTAGGGAGACGTAGAAGTGGATATAGAAGACGTAGAAAAAGTAGAAGAAGGAGTAGAAGTAGAACAAGAAGTTAGAATCAGTAGAAGTACATGGAGAGGAAGAAGAAGGAAGTACATGTAGACGTAGGATAAATCGAAGGAGGAGGAAGAGGTAGAAGTGGGTGTAGAAGAAGACGAAGTCGAAGAAGTATAAGAAGAAGAAGAGGAAGAAGTAGAAGAACATGAAGAAGTAAAAGTTCAGAATAGTTCTGTTAGAAGTATAAGCACAGAACATAGGCACATACATGGAGGAGAAAAATTAGAAGGGTAAGGTATTCTGTTCACTGCGCTCTAGTAAATAAGAAATATTCCGTACTATTTCGCTCTGAAGGTAGTATAGCAGCATATACGATTGTTTCTGAGCTTGAAGGAGCGCAAGTATTTGATATCAAGACTTACCACAGCCACTTTTATTGCCTATTGCCACGTAGAGGGTGTAGACTTAGCAGATAGAGTTCCCACAGTGCAGAACCACAGCGTGTGAGCAAGATACTCAGAGATGAAGAATCGGTTCTAAAATATTAAATTTCGTCATATAAATTGTTTTCTCGTCTGTCGTTGAACGTAAATTTGATATAGTTATTTAACAAATCATTGACTTAGGCCATCAACATCGTTTAGCAACTTTTCAGAGATGTTTATTTCTGTTTTAGCCTCCCTTCCCTCATTTACTGTTACCTACATTTAAATGTAGCTCTATTCATAACACTGACCCCTAATTAATAATGATAACAACTAGTACTACAAATAAACTGATACAACTGTAAAAGTAAGAAGAAGAAGCTTGTTAGACCATGTTCACAAGAGAATGGAACAAAAAGGAACGATATGGAACTGGCCAATAAAACAACAGAATTCAAAACAAGAAGTCTCTCAAAATAACCACATCGGAAGAACTGAAGACAAGTTAGTTTTTCCGTCCCGTCTTAGGAATTGTAGGGCTCCAAAAAAAAACCCTAAAACTGAAGGATACGATTCGTCTCTCATTAGAACGCAAAACAGTTTTTCAAATCGTCCAGCAATTTTTTCCAATGTGCGGATTCATTTCGTGCTTTTCTGCACGAAGTTCATTTAAAACGTTTCGTGGTGGAATTTAAAAACCGAAATAAGAATTACAAATCAGAATATGAAGTCAAAATACGATTACCAATTGCAGAAAAGGTATTGGGTAGAGCAGTCGATTGACAATTGCTTTAGCCTCTTAGGTAAGAGAGAGTTTATAGGACGTATGACTTCCTTTTTGTTACGGTCGTATCGGTTTCGTGTGAGGAGGTTCTTGGCTCCGTTAGAGACTGGTGAATATAGTGGTTGTTGCTAGATTTTTGCGTCTAACAAAAAACGATAGGCGTTCTAGCAAGGTAATAACCACATCACGAAATGAAATAGAGGAATACAAAAATAATACTTTGTTGCATAACTACGTCTAGCAAAACACGATATACCTGGAGATCATGAATCACAACCTATTTGAAACTTTGAAAGAATTTATTTCTTTTTTTCTTGATTTATATCTCACAATATAATTTCTACCATAAACTTACTACTGTAAACAATTTCCAGTAATGTGCAAACAGTCCACAGGAAAAAGTTAATAAAATGCGGATGTTACCATCGTTTAGGTACCTAAGTACTTTGCTTTGCTTAAATTACCCTTGAGAACCAAAAAGGCTACAATAGTCTACAAAGTCTTCCATTTACACATTAAATCTTTAAGAAAGGAAAAAAACTTTTTTGCTCTGAAAAGAGATTGCAAAGGATACGGCATTAACGTCAAATTTAAATTCAAATGAAATCGCCCTTTTAAAGGTTTGAAGGCAATTGGCTCTCTTCAAAGCCATAGAAAGTCACAAGAACATTGCTAAGATATATACCATAACTTTTACGCACTATACAGCAGTTGAAATGAAAAAAACTTCTCGAATCTTAGTTCCTTTGGGTCGATGTTTTTTAACCCTACTTTCTCATATCAAAACGGATAGAAAAATATACGTTTTGATTTTCGTATCCACACTTCCCCTACCTCAAGTCAGGTTTTTGAATACTCTGCAACATAAACAGTTTGACGTGAAAAACTGATATTCTTTGCAACAAAAACAGATAAGAGCAAAAAAGAGTAGCGTAGCGTGAACAAAGCCTCTATCTGTCATCAATGAACTGCTGTAGCGTCTTTGTAATACACATGATTGCGAATCAGGGAGGCTGGAACGACGACAACGGGCAGGGTAGGCGACCTCCGGGACAAGTACTCCTTCCGATGACAAGGGTTCCAAGACTTTAGGTGAGGGATATCTTCTTCAATTAATGGTAACCATTAAAAACAGTATCCTGAAAGTCTTCTAAGTTACCTGAGTGTATGATTCATTAGAGGTCTAAAACAAGACTGAAGACAAAGACGAAGTATGATGTTGGAAGCAAAACAGTTAATTACATCACGAAAACTTTATGTCTGGGTGAGAAATGGACTGTCCTTTAAATACAGAACCAAGACAACTGCAAAGAATTCGCAGTTATTGCATATCAGTTAGCTAAATGAAGTTTTAGTTCTCCATAAAAAGGGCTTATTTGCCCCCCCCCCCTTACTCCTACTATCATAGGACAGGAGGGGCACTCACCTGCACCTGCCCCATCCAGCATTCCCATTGCAAGTGATGGTTGGGCAGCATCAGCTATTTGCTCAAAGTATCTTTGATAAAAGCACCATTGCTAGGCTTTAACAAATACATCTCTCTAAATATGCCCCGTAATTTCATTATTAGTCCAACAGTAATAACAAAAAAGGCTGCTGCAACGAACAGCGCTTTGATGGGCCAGCTTTTAGATAAACCGTCGTGACCAAAGAATGAACACTCTTTCACGGGTTTGAATCCTTACGTCTCCTGACTTCCATTTTTTTCACGAAAAATTCTCAGTCTTTGAGAGAGATTAGAAACTTCTAATCAACAAAGATAAGCATGTTCGGAAACAAATTTGCAGTGTCATAGCGCTGTTCAGTGCAGCAGATAGCACAGATACGACATAGGTTGTCATTAACAGCTTTTATTACTGAATACAATTTCATTTTCGCAGAGTTTGTTGATTATTTTAAATTTAATTTTCGCTTAAAATTATCTACAATCTTCCTTAGTCATAAATAAAAATATTTTCTGCTATTTCTTATATATGAATTAATGTTCTTAGCTGTTACTCTGCTAGTCGAACATTTCTTGCTTATTATTTACACTAATAAGCCATACCACTGCATAATATATGCAATTTAATGCATTACTAATAGTTCTTATGCAAATTTATGGAATAATTATGCAAAATACTCAGCTGGTGGTACGTGATTGTCATATTCAAATTTTTTCACTTCTTCTTTCATCGATTCTTTTATTCGTTGTATAGCCGCGGTTTCATTGTTATCCTACAAAATTTAAGTCATAAGACACAAAGATATACAACCGAATGTCAATCCAGTTTTACTTTTCTGATTGATGCATTTGATCTATATTCAATGATTCGATTATATGATTCCAAAGGAATATTTGTATACTGATATATCTTGTTCCACTCAAGCATACAAAAAAGAAACTTGGTACAGGGTTGGTACAAGTTCTAGAGCTTTGCTTCTTAAAATCAAGACCGGTTTTACAATGGAACTTCTGGCATTCGTGTCTTGACTTCTGGCATTCACAAAATCTACGAATTGCACTTCTTACAGGCTACATTTAATTTTTGGTCACCATTTTTTAGGTCTAGGTATGATATCAATCGATCTTAGTAGCTAGCATCAGCGTCTTAATCTTTTCTATAGATCTAAGGGGGGCTCGTAACCCCGGCCTCAGACTTTTCTAAGGGTTTTTTGACGACGAAATGTGTGACGGATCTACATTGTGTCACTTTTCAAACTAAATAAAAGGCACGTTTCTATTGAACATCTGCTTTAAAATTAATACACAAAATACTGCGATGAACATAACGGTCAAAATATCAACCTGCAACTATATGTTTTATAGACGAATATGTTTTTTGCACTAAAATGGAAAGCATCTAAACATACGCTTCATTACCCTTTAATATACAGAGATTTGGTATTGAAAAAGGCCAAGTTTATGCTTACCCCTTGCATACCATCTATTGATTCTTGACCATCTGTACAAAACGAGAAAACAAAATGAGACAATCATTATACGATATATGATTTATTTCAGGGGAACTATATTTATTCTCAAAAAGCTAGCTATTTTTTGGTAAAATTTCCAATAAATCTACCACTCAAGAAATTTTAGCTCGGCAGTGACTCCTGAGCCTGAGTTTGCTGAAAGGTCTCTTGCAAAAATCTCGCAAATCAATTTCTATTTCGTTTTTTATTCATTTACCTACGGCTGCCCCATCAGTCAGAACGACTGTTTTTGGAGGACGTTCGAAAGTGTCAATACAACTAAAATAGAACCTTGAAATCGAATTCACAAGTTAGAAAATTTTATCTAGTAGAAAAAAACTATTTTACTGCAATACAAGATTGTCTTGTAGGGATTGCTTGCTTAATCTCCGGGCCGAACATAATCATAAAAGAGACAGGCAGAACAGTATTTATCCATTTGGTAGAAATGCGAGTCAATCATCTCATGGATCATGTCAAGGCATTTATACGTATTAGAAACTTGTGAGTTGGCATTCTTGAAAGCTCCTTTGTGGGTATCGAAAACAATGACAGAGGTATATGTCTTGGTCTTCTGACACAACCAATTCAAGCACAAAATGCAGCTTAGTTGCGTTCTCCATTCAACTTCTCTTCTCATGGTATTGTGAGTTGATGATGTGGTTATCATTTTCTACTAATATTTATTACATATTTGCAAAGTGGAGCATACCGTTGATCGATTCCGATTGAGGTTCCGGACCAACAATTCCATACTAAAAATCGAAAAGCAATAAGAACTTAAGTAAAAAAAATGAAAACTTTCGTTACAAAAAAGTGTTTTCTAATGCTGTCTGATTCGTTATAAATGACGGTAAAATGATAAAAACTAAAAAACGCTGAAAAAATTTTAGTTCACTAAGGACATTTTCATTAGGAGATAGTTGCAGTAGAATTTAAAACCATATTTGGATCGAAATTAGCCAATCAGAACAGAGACGCTGGATTGCTCTTGTATTTAAACAGCTCTAGAACAAAAACCAGTGATATGACCCGACGCCCCGATGAGGCCCCGTTGCAGGCCATATTTTGGTGAAATCAAGAAAAATTTAATGATTCAAAAACGCAAAAATATCAAAACTCACCGGTGCACTTGGATCTAAAAAAAATCGGAAGAACATTAATTAAATACAATTAGTAGAAAATTTATTATTATTTTCATTAATTTCTCATATTCTCCAAGCATAACCTTAACTAAAACGGTTCTGTCAACCTTTAAATCTTTATATTGTTTTTACGTGACGACCAAAGAGAAGAAGTCAAGGTTTCTTACACTCAAAGAAAATATGGAAAGCAATAGCAGATCTGAGCAGATCAAGATAAATTCTAGAAGAATAGGGTGCAAGATTGGCATGAAAGGAATACATCAAAACTGAGGTGTTTACCCATTTTCATGCACGACTAGCGCGTGCATAATAAGCCTTTTTTCTCTTATTATTGAAGTATTTTGTCTAGAAATTCACGTGATTTTTAGTGCACTGTACGTTTTGTTGTCTAAATATGCACGCGCACTAAAAACGGATTGTAGCTACTTTCAAGAGGGGTAACAGGATAGAAATCTTTAAACATTACCTTGCGGACTTGGAATGATAGGTGTTCCAGGGGGTCCAGGGTTTACCGAGGTCTAAAAGAGAACAACAGAAA
The DNA here is from genome assembly GCA_014526335.1 of Chrysaora quinquecirrha. Taxonomy (NCBI): domain Eukaryota; kingdom Metazoa; phylum Cnidaria; class Scyphozoa; order Semaeostomeae; family Pelagiidae; genus Chrysaora; species Chrysaora quinquecirrha. Next base: position 185,258 of record JACTAT010000206.1, read on the forward strand.
GTCAACTTAAGGCAAATTATATAACACTTAAATTCGTTTAGCACGACAACTACTTGATACGTTAATTAAGTAATTACATAATAAGCATCGGGCTGAAAATGGTATACTCACAGGAGTTGACGCAGAGCTCCAAGGAACTCTTGGTCCCATTGGCATTCCAGCAGGACCCATTGACGAGTTGGGCATAGGACGCATTGGACTATAATTCTACAAATAAGAACACGCAAAATCAACACAATAACTTACCAATCAAAGAACAATTTATGACAAAAAGACACGAATGTTAAATTGAAAAGGAGGGTTCAGCGTTTCAGAATTCTCTCTTTATCTGCCCCCAGCAGGACTAACAACTAAATAGTACAAATAAAAAATAGACAGAAATTTTACCGGAGGCACTGGTATTCGCGGATGATTCATCCTTTGCATAGCGTTCATCATCGATTGTGCTGAAATGTTAATAACAAAACTCAGTGTCCTAGAATTCTACAGGCTGGCCCAAAAAAAGAGAACCCCCTAGTTAAATAACTTCTGAATAATTCTTCTCAAGGAGGAATTTTATAAAATTTATACCAGGTAATGTTCAACTCAAGTGCAATATCGTGTAGAAATATTTTGATGATAAGAGCTCCCATCTTGGCGCAATTAGACATTAAATCTATGATGTCCCAAAAACTGCAGTTTATATTCCACCATTGCGTACTGCGATCGTACGCGGATGGGAATCATAAGCCCAGCACAAAATTGCCATGGCCTATAATGTATGGCCAGTCAGATAGGGAGGTGTATTGAGCGGGATAGAAGACATTTTGAACATATCATTTGACTGAAAGAACGAGTTATTGATTTTTCTGTTATGTTGGGTAAGGATATAAAGTTGCTCATTTTGTTACAGTATGGTTTTGTGTAGCAAAGTTTTAAAGTAAATTTATTCAGAGATGCTAATCCATATCATCAAGATGTTTATGCGAAATATCTCACTTGAGTTGAATATCATGTAGTATTAATTTCAAGAAATTCCTAATTAAGAATCAATTATTTAAAAATAATTTAGCTACGGGGGTCCCTTTTCTGGGGCGACCCTGTATATGTTCTTATTACTAGACTGGTAAGCACAAAATTTTTAACACACTAGGCTTTAAATAGGAAAAGAAATTTGAGTAGAAGCTATTTCTTTACTTAATAGACTGCGGATATGGCCCTATGCACATTTTTCTGCCAAGGAGTTACTAAGCAAAAACTGATACTCAAAGCTCAAGATGTAGAAGTATTTTCAACTATTATATTCAAGACAAAAAGACAGATTTTAGTTCTACTCTGAGTTGATTCAAAGTTACTCACATTGATAAGGACTTGGAGGTTGTTGTCGTGTGAGATCCATTGAATTTGGCATTAAACCCTGACCAGGTACACCAGACGAAACAGGCTGTAAAATAGAACGATTCAAGTTAGCAGCAACTCATAGAAAAAGAACTACCCTTGGGGGTACTTAGTATATTTTGGGTACGGGTATGTGCCGCCCATTTGGATGGGTTTTTGGCCCTGAAATTCTCTAAACATGGGTATAGTTTTTGCAAAATCCCCAAACAACAGGATAGGAAGTTGAAGAAGATTAATTCACTTTGTTCGAGTTCGAATTGTGTTGATATCTCGTCGAAGATGTTCTTAGTGCAATTTCAAGCAATAACATTGCCTAGAAAGCTTTATTTCTCTCATATTCGGCTTACTACCCATCGTAAAGGGTCTGTGTCTGGCGTGTGTCTACATTATGAGTGGCTCTGTAAAATCTTGGCAGCACATCCATCGTAATTTTTCAACAAGTGATTTCAATGGGCTTAGATGCAAAACAAATCGAACCGTTAACTATTTTTTTACTGAAATACACCGGGGATATACCGGGGATATATACTAAAAGACGTAGCATCAAAGGGTAAAGAAATAAGGTATCTTAGCTAGCAATCAACACAGCAGGTAATAAAATTGATATAATGTTATAATGATCAGTGTTGTAATGAGACAACATTGTACAAAATCAAAAAGAAAGTACAAAAAATTGAACTGTAAAAGGCTTTTAGCCTCTGCAGAATAAAGATATGATATGATAATGATAAAATATTAAAACGATAGAAACAGGGCCTCCTATAACATATACCATACCAACTAGTTGGGAATCCCCCCCCCCCAATTCTCTTCTTCTCCACGTATTTTGAACAGACTTTATCCCTTCTCTCACAAGAAAAAATAGAATGCCTTCAAGTCGCAAGGTCCCGAAAAAGAGGTCCCTAACATACAAATTATAATGTATCAATTCATGCCTACTCATTAAGTGTCGAATTTGAATAAGCAAATTCAGCAATTTCTAATAGAATCTTGACAGGGAAAATCAGGTTGACAGAATGCGTTGAATTCATCCAGTCCAGAAGACAGTATTTTCTAAGGACACTTATGCTTAACCAATATTATGCAAGAAATGTAGATCTGGTGATCTAGATTATCATAACAATTGTGTCTAATAGCTACAAACTGTATGAGCACCAGAAAATGATCTACAAAAACGTTGTTTGTTGTTTACGGTAAACACGGGTGTTCAGTGTCTGGTTGAATTCTTCAGGTTCACGAAAGCACGCTAAGGAAAATTTTTAATTGTATTTACTGTATATTTCAATTTTAAAGCTAAAAGATAATGTATTTTATAGTTCCATAGAGAAAAGAGTTCAAATCGAACAATGAAAACAAAATTCAAATTAAACCATTAAAACAATGCCATCAATGACAAATATATAAAAATATGTATGATGCCAAAGAAGGCTCAACATAGCCGAAGCATGAAAGTTAAACGAGAGGAGAGCTTTCGTATGGCTTGGAGAGTTATTCGACGATTTCATTGAGCTATATAGCTTACTGGAAATGTCGTTAGTTCTTTCGTCAAGCACTCCAGGTTCGAATCCCATCTATTGTGGTATGCCACTTGTGGAGAAACTCAAATTAAACTAAGTAGTCTATTCTCACAGAACCCTACTCTCTTCCTTTCAACTGACCAAGATATGGAGAGTGCGAAGGAGGCTTCGCTGTTTGAAAGATAGCGAGTGGTGATACCTTCGCTACTGGAGGAGTCGAGGACAGCTTTATCGTATATTGCGAGTTGCTGAAGAAGGATGGCTAAATCATATGCACTGAGTTTTATCATCCAACAAATCCCCTTGGAAGGTCACTGCCTGGCTAAATGCATACCGAGGGGGTTCTTAGACCATCTTATTTTAGCCTCGTTACAAATTCAGAGATTAGCATCCAGTGAGAATAGCATAATGAAGTGCATCATACCTGTCCGGGCATTCGTAAGCCAGGTGGACGTGGTCCTCCATAACGAGCTTGCATGTACTAAAACAAGGACATCAATAGAGCAATTAAAATAATTAAAAAACATTTACTTGGACATGCGGTACTGGTATTTAGCTAAAAACAACAGGTATCTTCTAAGGTAAAGATCATTGACCATTTGAAGTCAATTTAACATGATATGATCTGGTCTCAGAAAAAGATCTTGAAACAGGCGGTAATCCAAACAATAGACTTATTACATTCGTTGTAGTCTACGCTCCTCCAGACTCCACCATCCCGCTCCAACTACCCCGAGGAAACAGCAATAATGTTATTGTAGTTGTTAGCAGCTGATTCTGAAAAAGTGGGAGGAATGTAATAAGTCTATCCAAATAACACATCACCTGCAAATTTTTGAGTGGTACAAAATTTCAGAATTGCGAGAAACAGTGGAAACATCTCAGGGCATATAGTGCGGGAAGCAGACATTGGTATTTGAAACACAATACAAATTCGGCTTCATTTTATAATTGGTGCATTTCGATCTAAAACTGGGTATAAATTCTGCTTTAACCAAAAGTTTCCGTCTGTTTCTGAGGTTTATACTTTGAGGAATGTCAGAGGAGAAAAGATTTTAATTATGTCCAGAGATGTTTCCGTTGTTTCTCACAATTTTGAAAATTTGTCTAACATTGTTCATCTTTCCGAAAAATCTGGTTGCTGTACTTAATTGCGTGAAACATCTTGGACATACTCAAAAGCACTCACAGAATCCGTGACTCTTCCTTACTCGGTCATTTCTGACGTTTATACTCTCAGGAATGTTAGACGAAAAAAGCTGTTAAGCATGCCCAAAAATGTTTCCGCTGTTTATAGCGCAATAAAAATTGTGCATACGATGAGAATGATGATTATGATGAAGATGGTGATGATGTTGATGATGATGCGGATGATGATGATCGCATGATGACAATAATGAAGATGATGGTGATGGTGATGCTCGATGTTGATGATGGTGTTAATGGTGCAGGTGGTGATGACGGCGATGACGACGAAGACGCTGAAGTTGATTATGTTGATGGTAATGATGGTGTTGAAGATTATTTTGAAGTTGATGGTGATGAGGGTGATGGTGATGAGGGTGATGATGATGAGGATGATGATGGAGTTGATGATGATAATGGTGTTGATCATTATGCTGATGTTGATGATGATCATGGTGATGATGACCAAGATGGTGATGATGATGAAGAAAGTAATGACGATGATGACGACGACGACGAAGATGCCGATGACGTTGATAGTGGCCATAATGATTATGGAGATGATGATGATGATTATGGAGATGATGATGATGATTAAGACGCAAACGTGAGTAGCGTTTATAAAAAGTACAAACCTGGCTGTGCATCATGGCTTGTGCAGGAGTTTGTGGCAAAGGCGAAGGTTGCGGATGAGGAGACGTTTGTGACTGTGACAGACTCGGATGCCGAGTGTGTGAAGGAGGCTGGCGGGGAAAAGACTGCTTTTAATACATATTAGAAACAAAAAATTGAAGGATAAAATCATCAAAATCATCAATAAATTCTAATTTCCGATCATTTGATTATACTCTTGGGCAACCACTTTTCTAGGCTGAGTTCAGACCTAACAAACTTAAAAAACATTGGAAAGAATTCTTGCTTAAACACAATTCAAGCTAAATTTTGGTAAAAAGGGAAAGGAATCTACAATCTCGAAATGATACACAATCATTCAAGCACACTTCAAATAATGAAATCAGTACACTTAAGTCTCAATTTAATTACTAAAATAATATTCTGAGCTACAGTAAGAACACGTTAACCGACCTTTTTGGTTCTCAGTAAAGGAGCTTTTTATTCCGTGTTGATCATGTCCTTTTCAACTTACAACTTATGGAAAGATTGGAAAATTCAAAGTACGGCGAAAGGGTGCAATATGGAGCTATTAATGTTAAGCACTTTTGTAAACGTTTAATAAAACAACTTAACGTGAGGACGTAAAAACCTTACCTGATAAAACCCAGGTTGCATACCCATGCCCATTTCATTTTGAGGTCCAGGAGCATAGCTGGGAGACGGTAACGTTCCAGAATTCTAGAAAAAGAGAAGTCAATACTTATTAAGTAAACATATAATGTATAATAATCACTACTGTATAGCAGGCAAGCAAGCAATCTTTATGTATTAACCGAGGTCAGTAGTTCTGGCAGCTACACAGCTGATGTGGACCTGTGGACCTACACATTGTACCCCAGACTGATACTAGAATGAATATCCGGGGTACTGATTTCCGACCTTGGACGGAAGGATGGACAGCTGCGTTGACTGTAAGCTTGTGGAAAGTGGTCCCGACGAAATCCGAACTAAAGACCTTACAATCGTGAGCCGAACGCCTTGACCACTCGGCCACATCACCTCTAGCTTTTATGAGGAAAACGTGCCTTGAAGAATGGCTTTCACAGACGGTCACACTTAGGTCACATCCCACCATGGAAACATTTGCCAGTTTTCAGTAGATGAATACGTAAATTCTGAGGAATTGATTAACTTTTCGAAAACCGAACAGGCTTTACATGAAAACAAAATAATTTTTGGCTACGTTTTATGCAGTTGTTTACGAGATTTTTTCAGCAGCAAATGTTCCCTCGCTATCTGATTTCAAACATTTTCAAATACCTGTATAGCTGTTTCTCTTTTTTAATCTAAATTTAAAATGGCGTCCAGGCTATATTTCCAAGTCTGGATACCTAAAGTTACATGGCCGTGGGGCGTCAAAAATGGTGAAAATGCTAAATCAAAAAGCACTTTACTCGCACTACCTTGTTGGCCTGTTTCTACATTACTGATAGATTTCTGCTTGTTGTGAGAAAACAAGCATTCGGCGAATTGCTTGGGTCAGAGCTGAACTGGAAACCACATACGATTAAAAGCAGTTATAAAAATAGAGACCTTGAAAAGTTGTGGTCGTAAGAGACGGAAATTCACCCATGCCGCAGCCACCCTTTGACAATATCTAATTAAAAGGATAGTAAAACTAGCATGGACGGTACTGTTAAAAGCTGAAGATTAGTACATTGTTTTTATAATGACTTTATTTTCAATCAAACGAACTTTTATGACCTACAAAGTTCTCAAGAAACCATACTCTTGGCTTTCGCATATTACTTGAAAAGAGGCTTCCGCAAAGATGGCGGCCGTTTCTGTCAGTCCTCTGTTTTTATTAAGGATTTTCGAAGGTATTAAGAAGGTGTGGGAACCCGGGGGGGGGAACTCCGGGGGAGTAACTCCCTTATGTATGGGTACGGGATGTGCCATTTTTTGAGGTACCTTTTAAGGGGTGGAAAATAAATTTTGGGGTATCAAATTTGCTAGAATTACAAACTTGGGGTATCATTTTTGCTAAGATGATCAATTTTGATAAAGTCACAATAACTGCCAAATGAATTTCAGCTGTACAATTCTAAAAAAAGACTTTTCCCCGGGTGTGGGAATAATGTCCTTACGTACGGGAATCCAATGAAAACGAACTCAACGTGTTTGTGTTCAGCTGTAGTACACTTATTTTTTTATAAGAAACTATGCCCCGAGCCATAATGTAGTGTATCTTAACCTTAGGCACAATTTGTAAACTAAAAGTTTCTTGCAGAGCTTCTTAACTTAAAAATTGAAATTTCGAAAACGCATGAAATAATGGTTTAATATGAAGTATCATGTTCTTAGCAGTGAAAATATGGACATTTCAGGTATTGACCCAAGTAATATAGGTTTGGGGATTTAATTTCAAGTAAACATTTTACAAAGCACATCATTTAAATAGAATGCTACATTTTTAAGCGCAAATAGTTTCTTAGTTTTTTTTCTAACTTCTTAGACTACATAGAAGAGTTTCTTGATTTTTAGAAAAGGCATATATAGTTTCTTATAGTATGTTTCTTATTAAATAAAATGAGCGTAATTAAGGAAATTATTCCAAGAATCCCATTAAAAAGCACTTGATAAAAAAAAGAACAGCACAGCCGCCATCTTTCAGGGAAGCCTCCACTGTCGCTAATGTGAACTTGTAGACCCTATCGACTTCCCTAAAATCGAATCTCCATTGGGCGAAATCTTTTGCGTGACTGCACGACGAACAATGCAGGTCATTTCTAGTTTTTGTAATTCGCTGGGACGCACGTTCGAACAGAAACTGTAGTGAATAGCAGGTGTACTGGGGAAACTTCTCTCTTCGCGTGAAAAATTGAGATCCAATTCCACCTATCCATGAGGCACACAGTGTGGATTAACATCCTTATTCGCAACATACCGAAAACTATAAGAAAGTTTCCACAGCTACGTAGAAGTGATTGAAAAGGTCCCATAAATGCCTCGCCTTTAGAGTAGATCAACACAATTCTCAAAACTCTTCTATATTACCCAATCTGTGCTTTGTTTACTTGCTTCAAATCAAAAGAGCAGCAAGTCACTAAGCAGCTAAAACAAACCCATCAAAACAGTGCCGGACCAAAAGTACTCTACGGCCCCGAGCAGTAGCAGGGTCTGGATACTTGGGAGCTGATAAAGCATGGTTGGTCAATAAGTAGGTGGACCAATGTACATTAGAATCCAATGCAATGCAATATAATAGAATGTAACATAGAGTGTAAAAGAGCAGTTTCGGTGCATCCGACAATCTCAGGTTTTATTTCAACTGATCTAAGTAGCGGGGACTGAAAATTTCAAAAAATGATA
>JACTAT010000206.1:194140-212000 GCA_014526335.1 Chrysaora quinquecirrha
ACCAGGAGGCAACAACATTCTTCAAAATGGCGTATGTTTCTTAGCTAAAAGAACTTTAGTATTGGTTAAATTTTCTCTTTGAAAGATATACAATTTATTTCAAGGTTTTTGCAAATGTTACTAGTCAGATACCCCAAACAATTCAGATCCTAAGCCTAAGCCCTTAAAAACGCATGTAGCTAAAGGGTAATTGATTCCATAGTTAAGCGAGATAATTCTGCAACTAGTTCTACAAATGGCGCAGCTAGTACAGCAACAAACTGGTAGTTTGTTGTGCTTTCCTTCTTTCTCAGAATATTTAAGTTTTGCAGCTATGCTCGATATCAATGTCCATAATTTTATCTCCATCCAAAGATTCATGTCCTAGCCGCTACCGCTTTTGTATGGAGTAAAGCAATGCTGGGAGATGGAATTGTGCAAAAGTTTTGACCGTGATAAGCGTTTTGGATACAACCCTCTTGTACTTCTGCGTGCTGCATTCGAATTTGACAGCGAAATATTGCACCAGAAGAGGCTTTCGCCAGAGCGGTCTGTTAGTGATGTCAAGGTTAAAATCTTCAAACTAAAAGCTTTCGGGAATTTTCTAGAAGATTTGCACGTCCATATCTACCTTATGAGCAATCACTCACAAGAGGTTGTAACAAACGGATATAATAAGGAATAACTTACGAGGTCGTGGAATGCTTTCGCTTCTGTGGAATGATCGCAGTTGTCTCTCCTCTCCGGAGCAGCACAGTATAAATCCCAAAAGACGCTACGAAGGAAATGAACGCCAAAACTCAACTTACTAACATATTAAGCAGAGCAATTGTGAATCAAGCTACACAGCGATAAAATCACAAAATTATATTCTCGTCTGCAAAATGCAATGAATCAAGACTCTATACAACGTTACTTCAAAAATTAACATATTTTTATATTTTTCGCAAATTGAACGGCAAGGCTGTGCTGTGGTATCGGGTCCAATTCGAACTGCCGAAAGGCCGTTTAATAGGCCCATGCCATCAACCAGAATATCTTGCGAATACTGAAACTGCAATAGCTGAATAGATTGTGCTTCCCCAGTGGGTTAAGACGGATTGGAAGGTGCTTTCTTACAAGTAAGTTCCTATGCCGAAACAAGAAACTTGCGCTACAAGAGTAGGGCAAAGTTCCGAGTTCCTTATAGAAAAACAACAAGTTATCTAATTCATTCCGGAAGGCAGAAAAATGGACCGGCACTGCAACTGGATTACAAACAAGTACTCTGTCATCTTAACTTTCTACCAAAGTTCCTATCGCCTTTCTGCTCTGTTCCTTCCTGGAGTTTGCGAATGAGAGCCATTAAGACGCTGAGAAACAAGATGAAATCTTGCAACCGGCACCGGTACATAGTTTAAATATGTTTTTAGGTTAGAACAACTAGTGAAAACGAAATGAACGATGAAAGAATGAATGATTTTTTAGTAAAAACGAAATAGTCAACGTTTTTATACAAATTTCACAATCTAAGATTTATGGTGGGGACCAAAGGGTCATCAGGTTTCCATGGCAACACAAGACATAACGTCGCTTTCTTGATTCCATGCAGAAGTTCAAAATTGACGGCGCTTGTTAAAAAATATTTTCAGAACACTTTTAGAAACGTTTTGAAGGTTTTACTGTCTATCTGTCGAAAATAAATTAGGGAAACACGAATGCGATAGGGAAACATGTACGCGACGGTTAGAAGCCCATAGTCCAGCTCAATGCCAAAGCTGTGGCTAAACTAGGACATGTCGCGCGTGACACTGTATTCGGCGTGTCTCCTAGAGTGGCTAAACACGCGAGTGACAAACCAGCAACATTTTCCCCGAGTCACGGACACAAGAAATGTCTCTGCTGTCTCCAAGAAACAATAGCGCGTCTCTCGCTACAAATTTTGTCACGCGCTACAAAGTTTCTGAGCTGGCTAAACTGGGAGACATCAAGGGTGTCTCCTACTTTAGCCAGGAAATAAGACTTAATGACTAACCCTTCCCAAGCGCGAGGAGATAGCTGTTCTTGTGAAGATAAAGTAATTTTTCCTATATACGTAACCAAAACTGAACAGTGATTTCAACACGCAACTCAACAGAATCAAGAAATCTGATCATAGTTTGAAGATCTGATTTCAACAAAAAGTTTCTGCGTGACTGCTTCACAAAAGCCCAACATTTCGGATTTCAAACTCAAACAATACTTGGTTCTTTCTTATTCTTCATCTCTGTGGGCAATTGAAACCCACTGAAACCACAAACCTATGGAGCATGGTCTTTGACCTTCTTTATAATTCTAGAGAATTGGAAATCCTCAATAAGGTAATATCTCAAACTTGGAGCTTTTTAAAGATTCTTAGCATAAACAAAAATACAGAGAAGTCAAAATTTCAGAAAGAGCTCCAATGGTTTCCTTGCACCCAGTTCCACTTAGTTACTTCAAGCTTTTGGTACTCAGGGCATCACCAGAGCTATTGTAGCTGCCTGAATCAAGCTTGGGTGACAAGAATGAATTTGCCAACTAGTGGGTATGGTTGGGTGAAGTCCTTAAGTTTGCAACCAGCCTCATAATTTGCCAGAAATTAAGTCTTATATGACAAAAAAAATCACTTTTCAATGAAAGCATTTTTAGAGTAGGTGCAGAAGACACCCTGCCCCCAACTCATCCATCTTAGCAACAAACTAGGGCACACCCCTTTGAAAAACTGCTAATGTCAGCATTTCAGCTGTTTCTCTTTCAAAACAGTAAAAAAATACACTTTATCTGGTAAAATAAAACAAAATGTTTGAAAAATTTTCTAATTCTGGGATAGGAGCTATTTGTTTGTGACCAAAAGAAGGATACAGTAAGTCTGTAGGCTGTTATGCTGACAATGGTTATTGAAAAGTTTCTAGAAAGAGCCAAAGAAAGAACCAAATAATACAGATTTACCACTTTACTCTTTAAATTCTCACACCAAGGAGACACAGGGCCACAGAGGCCAAAAATCTGGCTCTGTAGTTATTAGCAAAAAAATTTCATTGCTGTCAGGTACGGCATATTGACTAAGATAGAACAGATGTATCAGGGGTAGGAAAGAGGGGTTTCGAATAGTGCCAAGAAACAGATTTATGTTTTGGGTGGCCCAATAATTGGCTAACAATTTTATGCAGCATTCTGAATCAAAATTTGGAGTAAGCCACTTTACTGCAAGAAATGACACGAATCAAATAGAAAATCTTTATGACAAAGAAATTGAGATATGTGGGAGGCTTGAGACACCTTGATAGCCCTCTACCTGGAATCTCAGATTAGAGAAATAGATACAACAAGTCTGTAAGAAAAATTGAGATCTATGAGCCAAATAGGGGTACTTAAAATGGGTGGGTTTTTTACCATGAAATTCACTAAACATGGGTATGCTTTTAACTAAAGCACCACAGAATAGGTAAATAGATAGAAGTGGTAAATAGATAGAAAAAAAAAACAAAATAAGTTCACTTTATTTGAGTTTGAATAGTGTTTATATTGTGTCAAGATGTTTCAAGTGCAATTTCAAATGATAATAGCGCCTAGAAATTCATATCACTCTCATATTCTGCTTATTATTACCTATTATAGGGGTCTGGTATTACCCATGACATGGTGTTCTAAGATTAAACTGAATTTCTTTTACTAGCATGCATATAGAGTTGATACAGGGTTCTTTAAAATAGATATAATTTGTTATTTATTTATTTTTTCATTTCTTTACAATTTATCATTTAGTGATTATGGGAAATTATTTATAGGGTACATATAACTGTAATTAACTTACAATAGATAAGAAAAAGAATTTTCATAAGGTTCTATTTTTTAGAAGACAAAGTAATTTGGGAAATGGAGTTTGGTGTTAAAGGTTATACAATCTGCAGAACATTTCGTTTCTCTGCAAATAAATCACTTGCACTGTAGTATCATATTCGCAGAAAGTAAGTGTGATTTCCGTTAGAGGAGGGACTTCAAAAAGTACTGGCTATTTTGGAATGAAACCCATATAACGATTTTTTTGTAGCAAGATGAAACCCAACTAAATATGTGACGCAATATGAAGCCCGTACAATGCACAAAACAGGCCTTCCCATTCTCTCAAATAAACAAGGAATTTTTTCGAGTTGTAGAAAAAAAGGCGGAAATAATTTCAGAATAAAATCTATAAATTTCTACCTCCACCAAGCGTGAAGAAATCCGGGGGCTTCCCCAAGTGTTATATTCTTTTCCCAGCGAATCTGAAAAGCAGAACTATTGATATCAGACAAGCAATATTAAATTGAAGACACCGGTTCAACAGTCATGAGCAATCGCAGCATTGATTGATGAATGGTGATAAGAACTCCAGATCCTTTACCAGGATTAAGGTCTAAGGATTTATAAAAGAAATAAAATGCACTTATATGTCCTGGAAATCACAAACAAGCAATCACACCAAACAGTTGTGTGAAACGTAAACAAAAACAAATAACCTCACCTCACTTAGGAAAGTTTGAGCGGCCTTTGGAGCACCGACATGTCGTAAATATTCATAGACATACAACGCCAATCTAAAAAGAATTCAGACCATATATCATTCAGAACAATCAAAATAGAAATAAATAAAACTCTGTTCCTCAAAGTCATCACAAAGCAGGAACAGTAGCGATCAGAGAAGAACCCATTGTGCTCATCGCAGGTGCGGGGCTGCGGTTAGCGAAGTCAACGAGCTATTAAGACGTTTAGTTCCATCTCAGCAGCAACAAATAATCAAGATTTGAGTGTGAGCTGACAAAAAACAACTGAAAATTCTTACTTTTCACTAGCTTCGGCTTCAGAGGGAACACTACTTGTATTGCCTTTTCCTTTAGAAGCGTACATGCTGTGTTCGACTGTCAACGAATTTGTCATCTCAAGGATCATCGTGGAGTACTTGACACCAGTCTCCGAGGTTACATCCATCTTATTTAGAATGCGAACAAAGGAGAACAAAAACGATTGGCTAAACATGAAAGAAGCAGATTAGAACAAGGAGAATACAACAATAGCACACAAGTGCTTTCAAAGTCGCCACCAGCTTTGAAGCGTGGAGTACGAGAAAAAGATTGTTGTTTTTCGCTCGGGGGGAACAACAGTGGATCAATAAATAAAAGATTGAAAGGCCACTGAGCCTAAGCCATGAGTATATTCATAAAGATAAGATACAAGAAGTGAACCCAGAGATTACTTAGGGTAAATCAGAAGATCATGCATTTAGGGCATACAGTATACTGCATCTACATAAAAATGAAAATAAGCACATGTTTTACTTTTATAGATGAGGCCCTTTCATCTATACATTTTTTCCTTTAAATTTTTTTATCTTTAGTTTTTGGCTTTGTATTCTTAATTCTTTAATATTTTTAATTTTATAACGACGCTCCTTTGTAGTAGTGTAGCATGTCAAATTTGTTATAAATTGAAAATTGAATTTAAAAAGTGGCATACACCCTTTTTTATAAGAACATCCTGTATGGGATTCACAGTACTACTGCATTTGGGGAAAAGTCAAACGGAAATTTGATAATTCCAGGAGGGGGTTTTGGGCATGACGGTTTGCAGGTTTTCGACACTTTGAGAGCGGTTTTACGGTTTTAAACTTCAAAAAGTACAGTTTTATGGTTTTCAATTTCCGATTTCGGTGCGGTTCGGATTTATCGCCGTCATCACAACCATCATCATCAGGACATTATCATCACAACCATCATCATCAGGACATCACCCTAACTTTCATCATTACCTGTGCTGTCATATCATCATCACTAGCACCATGAACATGATGATCATCATCATCGTCATCATCATCATCATCATAATCATCATCACCATTACCATTACCATCACCATCACCATCACCATCACCATTACCATCACAGCCACCATCACCATCATATTTGCCATCACCATCACCGTTATCAGCATCACCATTATCACCATCATCATCACCATTGCCATCACCATCACGATCATCATCATTACCATCACCATCGCCATTGTCATCTTCGTCATCATCAATATCATCATCATAATCACTACCATCATTTTAGCCATCACAATCATCATTACCATCACCATCCTCACATTCATCAATACCAAATACCATCACCATAACCATCACCGTCGTCAGCACCATTATCATTATCTGAATAAGAAGGGTGAAAACTCAATCCCTTACTACAGAAACAAAGAATTGTGCTCCAATTTCAAAACTTATTGACAAAAATTCTACCAGTTAACTCAAAGAAATGACATAAAAAACGGAAAGAACAAACACAGTTACTATTAGCCGACGTTCCACAAGGTAGCGTACTTGGATCATTCCTTTTTATCTTGTACCTCTCTTAGTGTCAACATGGATTTGATGAAGATTTAAATTTGTTATAACATTGACGTTAATTAATTCTAGAGATCTTAAAGATTCGCTTGAGAAGAGAATGCAGATGGCATTGTCTTGTTCTCATCAATGCCAAGAAACTAAGTTTTGATGCTGCTGCAATTTAACCAGCACTATGATCAACATAAATAAATATCAAAGCAATTCACAAAGGCATAAGCACACCATGAAATTACGAGCTTCTTCGAAGTCAACTTAAGAAGGCTTTCTTTATTGACTTTGGTACGTGTTAATTCTTTGTTACTAATCTCTTTTGATTAATTCACTGATGGCTCTTCTCGTAGCATGACAGATATTCGTCTTTCACGTGGTATGATTTCATTGTTCCAATTAGAGTCCTTTTCAGAAAGAATTTCATGAGTCAGCTCGTACCTCACTCTTCCCCTTTAGAAAAAAAGGAAGACACAGAATTAAATATTGGAAACAAACATTTAGATAACGTATCTTCTCGATTAAGCGCCTGGAGCGCTTACTTCACAATCTGTCTAAACGAGAAGCAATTGTTTGAAAATCTATGAATAAACGTTCTTACGAAAAGTATTGAAACGTTCTTATAAATTGCAGCAGCTGGCAAAATGTGTCTCTTGATTCAACCCCATCAAAGAGCCTGCATATACACAAATAAAGAAGTGTCTAGGATCAACTTGAAGATAGCTTAGTCGAAACGAGGGGCTTACCCGAAGGTGGGCGCTTATTCGAAGAAATACGGTACACGGAGGAAACCTTGCTTAGCAACTCAAAGCAGGCACAGTGGCATTCTTCAACGTATGAGCTTTGTCCCAGAAACGCTTCTTAAACGTTTCAGAGCCCCTACTATTAAAAAATTGATAAAAAGCCTTTGCACCGCACCAAATTTATGCTCAACGATTACACAAAAACGTGCATTACACATCATTACGTAGCTAATGGCAAAATCTTGTTTAGGAGTTAGAAACAGTTAGCGCTCATTGCTATTTCAAAAGAATGGACAAAGAAGAAGAGTTCAGTAAAGAGACTGGATGCTTTGGGACGCTGTTTCGTAGAAGAATCTTTTCGAAGTTATATAGAAAGGAGAACTCTTTCCTATTAACTGTTCTTCACAGAGAACTAAATCAAGAGTCAAAAAACGTATACTAATTTTCTAAGGACAAGAAATAACGGATATTTACAAAAAATTCTTATGGCAGTGGACCGTATTTCAAAATGGAACTGACGTTGCTCGTCACTCGAACTATTTTTGGGGAAGGATGCAAGAACTTAGAAAATGAATATTTCTTTAGAAAGAATCCACAAGGTTGAATTTGGCGTTCGCTGTTCTGATCATGTTGCAGCCAAGACTATAGAAGTAGAGAGAAGAGAGGATAACGACATCGCTACGTATAAGGCAGCGAGGTTGGGCATCTCCATGGTTCAACTAGTCAATAATTTCAGCTCTGAAAGGTCAATAAAAGTAGAATAAATCCCACAGTCCAGAACGTCAAAATAAGCGTGTCGTTTTGCATGAATGTGGATCTACAGTAGATCTGTAAGGCGAAAGGCACAAGGTGAAATCAGATAGATAATTATACTTCGTCCAAAAGGAGGGCAAGTCACCACTACAATGGTTCTTTCAAATTACAACTAAAGCGAAGAATATCCAAAGTATAAGGTTACACAGTCATAGTTCACGGTCAGAGTTATGGTCGCACGGTCATTGACCGGAAGAAGGTCAGTTGAAAAAGAATAATGTTATGACGCAACCAAGACTGTTAATCGAGGAAGGTTGCTGCTTAGCGAATCTTTGTCTGGAGGACAAGTGGATCAATTGGATACTTTTCTGGACACTTAAAAAGGAACGAGAGTGGTAAAGGGTATGTTAGGAAACGTGATAGGATCTATTTTTCTGTTCAAGATCAGTATCTTTGGCACATGTGAAAAGCGAAGCCAGTATTAACAAATTGAAAGGTGATCTGCAACTCCAATAAAAATGAACACTGCTTAAAGCGAGAAAAGACCACTATAACAGGCTATATGTGATGGGTCCGTTAGATGCTTACGGTAAAGAAGAATTGAAACAAAAAGAATTAATGATAGTCCCAGTGCACTGCAAAACCAATCGTTCTTAATTTTAGAAAAATGCCCCTAAATCACAATTGTCTCCATTTTAACAGAAAATTGTCCTTTATTTGTTGCTAAAATTTATGGATAAATGATTTTATTACTGGTTTAGTGTGAGCTTTATGCTTTATCCCTAAATCATCCTTAATTCTAAATTAATCCTGTCCCCTACATTGTCACTGAGTGTATCCCTGATCTGTCCCTAGGGTTCGAAGTTGTAGAACTCAACAGATAAAAGTGAATATTTATAATATAGACTGCTGGATGAAATCAACTACTCTTAGGTGCTTAATTGCTAGGGGGTCGGAATAGGCGGGAGGGGGTCGGAACTCCCGTCAGGATCTAATTGGCGGGGGTCGGAAAAAACGGGGGTTGGACCGTGCAGGTGAAACTTCACTCCAAGAACGTCAAAGTAAGTTTAGTAAAAAATATCAACATCAATATTAATGCAAACTTAATAAGCGGGGGGGGTCTTAATAAGAGCGGGGGGGTCGGAAATTTTTCAAAACATTAATTAGCGGGGGGTGACGGCAATAAGGCAACTAAGATTAAGTATTCATAAAAAAAGCGAAGAGCAATTGAAATAATCTCACTCACCTCATTAGATAAAGAGTCCTGGGTCGTAAAAGGATATCAACCTGGACCTCGTCATCATCTTTGTACTTCAGCCTCATTACCGATGTGGAAAGGAGACTAAGACCAGCAATTCTTGAACCACAAAACTGTAAAACAGGAAAGGCTCAAATCAGAAAATCAATAAAGAAAACAAAACATAAGTGTATTTCAGGAGACAATTGATGGGATTTCAACCCAAGACTGCATGATCAGAGAGCCAACGACGTTTCCATTGAGCTATAGAGCTCAATGAAATCGTCGAGCAATTCTCCAAGGCATGCAGCCCAAGCCTCTCCACCCATTTGGCTTGTTGTTTTTCGGCTATGTTGAGCCTTCAGCACCGTAACTATTTAGATATATTTGTCATGAAACACACAAGCCAAATTAGAGGAGAGCCTTGGGCTGTATGACTTGGAGAGTTACTCGGCGATTTCATTGAGCTCTACAGCGCAGTGGAAACGTCGTTGACTCTCAGATCATGCAGCCCAGGTTTGAATCCCGCTTATTTTGGTATGCCACTTGTGAAAAATCCATCCTAGTATTTGCCATTCGTGACAAATATGTATACAAATGTATGGTGCTGAAGAAGGCTCAACATAGCCGAAACACGAAAAAATCAAACGGAAGGAGAGCCTTGGGCTTTATCCAGTGAGCCAATGAAAACGCCATTGGCTCTCTGTTCGTGCAGTCTTGGGTTCATATCCCGTCAGGAGAAGCAGTTTGCATATATGGCTATCTTTACATTGGTACGATTAGATATGAGGTTTTTTCTAAATGCACGTCAAGGATTGCCAAATTCTTTCTGCTTTATAGTAATAAAAAATACGCAAAGAAATCCTCGTTCCAAGTCCCCACAATAAGGAAAGGCAATGCAATAACGATCTCTAGCTAACAGAAGCATTTCAAGGAAAATAAAACTTTGTCACAGTATACAGTGTGTGGAAGAGTTTAACAGGGGACATTAAAAGGAGGTGCTAATTTCAGCTCGCTCCTTCGTGGTATGCACCTATATGATAGGACATACTTTGTGGGCTGCTATGTTCTAGAAGGTACAGACGGACATAAAATTCTTGAAAAAGATACATAATATAAAATTAAGTAAAGACGGAGCTATGAGCCATACAATTCTAAAACGGCGTTACGAAGATGATTGCGATACAAAGCAATCGTAGAAAAGGCCAATCAGAAATATTTACCTTGCTGTCAACATGCGGCTTGATATATCTGGAGAAGAAATCAAGAAATTGTTATTCTCTTGTCTCCGATGGTGCTCCAAATCCGCAAACTCAATTTTAGAAAACCTCCCACCTTATTTCGCTCCCCCGCAATGATTAATCTACAGGTTGATTCCACCCTTCTTTACTGACAAACTCTTAACTGAGAAAATATTTAGACAGCTATCAAAAACCTCTTCTACTGGCTGGCAGTGTAAGAAATGCATAGAACGCGAGAAAAGTATATTCCAAAGAATATGCAATACAGTATAATAAAACACAGTAAAATACGAATTGAGCAACGTCGAGAGCCTTTCAACATCTTGTTCTTCAGCGTTCTTCAGCTATGTTAAGTCTTGTTTAGTTTAATATTAAAACACGTTAAATGTGTTGACTGCACATTTTCAGTGATGTTAAGAACTGTTCTGTGAAAAGTTGAATGCATTAGGACATTTGCCAATCCTTCTTCTAATCTATCTCTTTAACTATTAGCTTTTTTTCTAATCCCTTGAAAAACTCTATCTCCCTTGAATAGGGAGCAGAGAGTATTCTACCAAATCAATGTTACTAGATGTTCTCACGAGGCGACAAATGACTCGTTAATCGTGAGTCGTTCGAGTTAAAAATTGCAAGAGTCAAAAAACCAATCTTTGTTTCTACTTTTTCCATTGACTGACATAGGTACACAGAAAAATGAAACAGTCCTTCGCAACTCGTCTGTACAACAGTCTTGAACCTCAGCCTTGTTCAAACGCTCTTTACCAAACAACAGTCAATCTTTTTAGCGATGTTCAGCAATGTTCACGATGGTGTCCTAACGCATTCAACTGCTCATAAAACAATTCGTAACATCACTGAAAATGTGCAATCAACACATTTAACGCGTTTTAATATTAAACTAAACAAGACTAAACATGGCTGAAGAACGCTGAGAAAAAGATTTCAAAAGGCTCGCAACGTTTCACAGAACAATGATTTTCAGCATTGTTTAAAGCAATGCAGTGTTGAGAGCTATTGAACAAGGCTTAATGCAGAAACGATTGCATCTACGTAGCAAAGAGTTGAGCTGCTAGGTGCATTAAAGAGCTCTGTAACCACTGAGTTGCTCCTCAATCCGACAGCTAAATTCGTATTCTACTGTGTTTTATTATACTGTATTGCTAATTGCCTTTTCTTTGGAATTTACCTTTCTCGCGTTCTATGCACTTCTTGTACTGCTGTAGGGTCCAGACCCCAGTTGTTATCACGTGCTATTATCATCATTACCCCCGGGTTATATCTTGTATTATTCTTAGTTAATTAGTGTGGTGTGAAGGAATATATCAGTTGTTATAGACTAAGTGCCCATGAGATGACATTCATTCGTATCTTATTGTAAAATATTTGCTGTTGCTGAACAGAAGTATCTGTCTTGTATCGATACCTGTCTGGTAGAGAAACCAGGGGTATTACACTGCCAGCAGAAGAGGGTTTTTATATAGCTGTCTAAACATGTTACTTTTTAAAAGTAATTAAGTTCGTAGTAGTAGGATATACCATATTTGCCAAAACGTTGATACAATTATTCCCAATTTCCACCTCTAACTCTGGTTTCTTGCAAAAGGTGGCTGCGATATAGTAAATAAATATCTCCTGAATTCTCGTCTACGAAAATCAAGACCGTACTGGGGAAAGAGCGGGGCAACAGGGAGACCCGGGAAATGAAATCAAGATAGCTACCACTTTAAGTTTGCTTTATTTTGTTTTTGAAAATGAAATTATGCCCTATTCCAGATATTTTTGGCAAGGATTGTAGCTTCATATATCAACAAAAGTATTGTGTACATAATATAGTACTCCGTTCAATGCCTTTCATGAGGTATCTGGGCACTTTCTTAAAAAAAGGGAAAGTAGTGATACAAAACAGCACGCTTACCCCTCTTTTGCTAAGTCAAGAACATGAACTGCTGGCAACATGATAGCATTTTCATCAAAAGCAAAACTTTTTATCTTTTCTAAGATTTCTGTTGATTCAGGTGTCCATCTTGATTTTTCTATTTCCCTGTATCCATAGATTACCTGAAATTGCGATAAAATAATATTACAGTTCAACGAAACAGAGCAAGAAACATTGGATGAATCGGCAAAGCTTCTTTTAGCTAAGAACACAAGCGTCTACTTTGGGGTCTGCAATGAGTTCACTGATCATGAAACTTATTTTGCCTCTGAGACAGGTTTTAGGCCCCCGGGGGGTACACGACTTATGGATAGACAGGGATGTGCAGCCCAGATTTTGCAAACCCACCCACTTACAATGTAGACTTATGCAGAAACAAACCCTATATTATGTGTAAAAGTAAAAGAATATGTAAGTAATAAGACTTTCTTGGGCTTATTTACTGTTTGAAATTGTACTACGAACATCTTCGCGCGATTTATGATCGAAACACTGTTTGATCTTTCAGTTTTTTTTCTCAATTTCCCATCAATATGGGCGGCACATACCCATACCCAAATAATACTAAGTACCTCTCCCGGGTTTAGGCCCCTCTGGACAAAATAAAAGTCTTCAAAGTTTTAAATATTTCTGGGCATTAATTCATAAATCCAAAAATTTCTTGAAATCCTTTTCTTCATTTCACGCTGTTTTCACCAAAATCACCCACACTTGCTTTCATCAAAGTCGCGTCAAAACATGGGCAGAGGAAAGTGTTCAATCAAATCCTTCAAACAGCTGGTTGAGACTCCTCGTTATGGATTCATCACTATAGACAGTCACCTTCTGTTCATGTTAGAAAGTAGCCATGAGATGGGTCATGCCATAAGTCAAAAGTATACCCCGTATCAACTGGCTGAAAAGTTCTATTTAATCACAGTCGGATCTTTGAAACCCAGCGGATGGCCATTCTTAGGTTATCAGCTTTTCTGAGTACCACATATTATAAAAAACTGGATTGTAACATCGGCATATTAAAATTGATCAGAACATTACTGAGGCCTGCTTTAACTCTGATTTAAATTCGCAATGCATCCCCGTATCTTTTTAGAAATAACAAGCTGGCTCCGCGCTTTTCCCTGTACCTCTTGCATCTATGGCAAACTGGACAATCACATCAGCATATAACAGCTGATTTACATAACATAGCTTTGGTAAATTTTTCATATGATTCGTATGGCATTCATTTCGTATAACATCCCCAACTTCATCTAGAGAAGCTACCACTTGCTTCTCCATATAATGAGCCTCCAGTACTTTTCATCTCAGAGACGTAATTTATCATACCAGCATAATGCAATTGATAGGACCATTGCCCAACTTCACTGCATCTTTGATCTGATTTCGTTGTACATCCCAAATTAGATCCGCATCTTTATTTAGAGAAGCTATGCAGTCAGTTGGTTCTCCTCATAATGAGCCTCTAGTACTTTTCATCTGAGAGACGTAATTTATGATACCAGCATAATGCAATTGATAGGACCATTGCCCAACTTCACTGCATCTTTGATATGATTTCGTAGTGCATTCCAAATTAGATCCGCATCTTTATCTAGAGAAGCTATGCAGCCAGTTGGTTCTCCTCATAATGAGCCTCTAGTACTTTTCATCTGAGAGACGTAATTTATGATACCAGCATAATGCAATTGATAGGACCATTGCCCAACTTCACTGCATCTTTGATATGATTTCGTAGTGCATTCCAAATTAGATCCGCATCTTTATCTAGAGAAGCTATGCAGCCACTTCGTTCTCCTCGTGCTTAGCATCTAGTCACTTTTTGATCTGAGAGACGTAATTTATGATGCATAATGCAATTGATAGGACCATTGCCCAACTTCACTGCATCTTTGATATGATTTCGCAGTGCATTCCAAATTAGATCCGCATCTTTATCTAGAGAAGCTATGCAGTCAGTTGGTTCTCCTCATAATGAGCCTCTAGTACTTTTCATCTGAGAGACGTAATTTATGATACCAGCATAATGCAATTGATAGGACCATTGCCCAACTTCACTGCATCTTTGATATGATTTCGTAGTGCATTCCAAATTAGATCCGCATCTTTATCTAGAGAAGCTATGCAGCCACTTCGTTCTCCTCGTGCTTAGCATCTAGTCACTTTTTGATCTGAGAGACGTAATTTATGATGCATAATGCAATTGATAGGACCATTGCCCAACTTCACTGCATCTTTGATATGATTTCGCAGTGCATTCCAAATTAGATCCGCATCTTTATCTAGAGAAGCTATGATGCCAGTTGGTTCTCCTCATAATGAGCCTCTAGTACTTTTTCATCTGAGAGACGTAATTCATGATACCAGCATAATGCAATGATAGGACCATTGCCCAACTTCACTGCATCTTTGATATGATTTCGTAGTGCATTCCAAATTAGATCCGCATCTTTATCTAGAGAAGCTATGCAGCCAGTTGGTTCTCCTCATAATGAGCCTCTAGTACTTTTCATCTGAGAGACGTAATTTATGATACCAGCATAATGCAATTGATAGGACCATTGCCCAACTTGACTGCATCATTGATATGATTTCGTACTGCGGATCACAAATTACATTTGCATCTTTATCTAGAGAAGCTGTTCTGCCACTTCGTTCTCCTCGTGCTAGCATCTAGTCACTTTTTCATCTGAGAGACGTAATTTATGATACCAGCATAATGCAATTGATAGGACCATTGCCCAGCATCACTGCATCTTTGATATGATTTTGTAGTGCATTCCAAATTAGATCCGCATCTTTATCTAGAGAAGCTATGCAGCCACTTCGTTCTCCTCGTGCTTAGCATCTAGTCACTTTTTGATCTGAGAGACGTAATTTATGATGCATAATGCAATTGATAGGACCATTGCCCAACTTCACTGCATCTTTGATATGATTTCGCAGTGCATTCCAAATTAGATCCGCATCTTTATCTAGAGAAGCTATGCAGCCAGTTGGTTCTCCTCATAATGAGCCTCCAGTCACTTTTTCATCTGAGAGACGTAATTTATGATACCAGCGTAATGCAATTGATAGGACCATTGCCCAACTTCACTGCATCTTTGATATGATTTCGTAGTGCATTCCAAATTAGATCCGCATCTTTATCTAGAGAAGCTATGCAGCCAGTTGGTTCTCCTCATAATGAGCCTCCAGTCACTTTTTCATCTGAGAGACGTAATTTATGATACCAGGTAAATGCAATTGATAGGACCATTGTCCAACTTTACTGTATCTTTGATATGATTTCGTACTGCGGATCACAAATAATATTTGCATCTTTATCTAGAGAAGCTATGCAGTCAGTTAGTTCTCCTCATAAAAAATGAGCCTCCAGTCACTTTTTCATCTGAGAGACGTAATTCATGATACCAGCATAATGCAATTGATAGGACCATTGCCCAACTTCACTGCATCTTTGATATGATTTCGCAGTGCATTCCAAATTAGATCCGCATCTTTATCTAGAGAAGCTATGCAGCCAGTTGGTTCTCCTCATAATGAGCCTCCAGTCACTTTTTCATCTGAGAGACGTAATTTATGATACCAGCATAATGCAATTGATAGGACCATTGCCCAACTTCACTGCATCTTTGATATGATTTCGTAGTGCATTCCAAATTAGATCCGCATCTTTATCTAGAGAAGCTATGCAGCCAGTTGGTTCTCCTCATAATGAGCCTCCAGTCACTTTTTCATCTGAGAGACGTAATTTATGATACCAGGTAAGTGCAATTGATAGGACCATTGTCCAACTTTACTGTATCTTTGATATGATTTCGTACTGCGGATCACAAATAATATTTGCATCTTTATCTAGAGAAGCTATGCAGTCAGTTAGTTCTCCTCATAAAAAATGAGCCTCCAGTCACTTTTTCATTTGAGAGACGTAATTTATGATACCAGCATACTGCAATTGATAGGACCATTGCCCAGCTTCACTGCATCTTTGATATGATTTTGTAGTGCATCCCAAATTAGATCCGCATCTTTATCTAGACAAGCTATGATGCCAGTTGGTTCTCCTCATAATGAGCCTCTAGTACTTTTTCATCTGAGAGACGTAATTCATGATACCAGCATAATGCAATGATAGGACCATTGCCCAACTTCACTGCATCTTTGATATGATTTCGTTGTACATCCCAAATTAGATCCGTATCTTGATCTAGAGAAGATATGCAGCCAGTTGGTTCTCCTCATAATGAGCCTCTAGTACTTTTTCATCTGAGAGACGTAATTTATGATACCAGCATAATGCAATTGATAGGACCATTGCCCAACTTGACTGCATCATTGATATGATTTCGTACTGCGGATCACAAATTACATTCGCATCTTTATCTAGAGAAGCTGTTCTGCCACTTCGTTCTCCTCGTGCTAGCATCTAGTCACTTTTTCATCTGAGAGACGTAATTTATGATACCAGCATAATGCAATTGATAGGACCATTGCCCAGCATCACTGCATCTTTGATATGATTTTGTAGTGCGTCCGAAATTAGATCCGCATCATTATTCAGAGAAGCTATGCAGCCACTTGCTCCTCCCCATAATGAGCCTCTTGTCACTTGTCATCTTAGAGACGTAATTTATGATACCAGCATAATGACATTGAAAGGAACATTACCCAACTTCACTACATCTTTGTTACAATTTCATAGTGCATTCCAAATTAAATTCGCATCTTTATCTAGAAAAGCTTAGTTGCCACTTTGTTCTCCTCATAATGAAGCTTAGTTGCCACTTTGTTCTCCTCATAATGAGCCTGTGGTCACTTTTTCATTTCGGAGATGTAATTTATGATACCAGCATAATGCAATTGATAGGAACATTATTCAGCTTCACTACATCTTTGCTATCTTTGTATAGGGAAGCTTAGCTGCCATTCCTTCTCCTCCTAATGAGCCACCCAGACACTTTTTCATCTTGATAGAATTAACTTAATAAACTAGCATATAACAATTTATCTGAACTTTAGTCAGCTGCATTTCATCTGATACAAATTTGTATTGTATGCATTGATTATATCCATATCTTCATCTAGAGAAACTGGCCACTGCTTCTTTGGAAAACACTGTCTTCTATCTTTACGTCATAAATGGTATACAAAATTCACAGCAAATCCCAATTATAAATCTGAATCTTAATATCAAGATGTTGGCTTTGGGCGTTTTCATTGTGATTGGCCATTTGGCCACCCTTGATTGTGACCGAATCTTTGCTGTCACAATAGCACATTCTATATTTTTCAAGAAACAAACAACATTTTTCAATTTTACAAATAGTTCCAAGCAATCACACCAGGAAGCTTCCTTGCAATGAGTCACCTTTTCCTGTTTGCTGCTGCGAGAAACAGGCTTATTGAAAAGAAAGCCAAAAAACATTTGATTTTATTTTGTCAAGGATCACTTCATCTCTGATAAATTTAATAGTAAATTCTAAGAAAAGATCCATACATTTATCTGGAGAAGCTAGTAATAAGCAACCTTGCCATTTTAGGTTCTGATGGAACCTTGCTTGTCACAACATCATATTACAATCTGTTCATTTCTATCAAACT
>JACTAT010000207.1:0-141000 GCA_014526335.1 Chrysaora quinquecirrha
AACAAGGCTTAAAAATGAGGGGGAGTCGGAGATGGGAAAATCAACAGGGCTTGAAAATAAGCTCAAATATAAACGTGAGGGTTCAGTAAAGACAAAACTTCTTACCCAGATCAGCAGACTCTCTTAAACTGATCACTGGTGCTGAATGCTCCCAGCGCCTGCGCAGAAGCTGACGTCTTGGTTTCGTTTTTCGTTTTCGTTTTCGCCAAGATTCCTCACTTTCGTACCATTTACGACGTGGCGAAAGCAAGTTTTCTTGTCGACTGTTTCTATCTAAAAGTTCCTTTGTTTCCCCAGAATTCTGATTGTTCGGATGCGGTCTTCCATTGTCTTGATAGACAAAAGAGCCTTTGCTCAATTCACTGTCTTTGTTTGAAGGACCATTGTTATCATATTTCCGGCTATTGTTGTAATATTCAATTCTACTGTCCATTTCAATTGTCCTTTTGTTTTCAATATCATTGTTTCCTGAATAATCATGTGAATTTCTATTGTTTTCAATTGTACGGTGAAGTTTTCTCATTATTGTATCATTTTTCTCAAGAACAAAGGTGTTTCTTCTGTTTGTTTTGATTGGAGGAAGGTAAGTCGGTTGAGCATCTGTCAGGACTTGAATGAACATATTGTAGCTGAAATGGAAAACAATCACGCCATTATAACATAGCAAATGGAAAGTGAAGTAAACGTAATGTAAAAAAGTCGCAAATCATCAAATGGTATAAAATTTAAGAACGTCAATTATAACTAGCTAACCAGCTAAGAAACAAAATAACTACCGAGAAACTAACCAAGCAGCCAACAAAGTAACAAACAAACTAACTAACTAACTAACTAACCACTTAACTAATTACCTAACTAACTTACTAACTAACTAACGTATTAACTAATTAACCAAAAACCTAACTAACTAAGTAGCTAACTAACTAACAAACTGACTACCAAACTAACTTACTAACTAACTAACTAACTAACTAACTAACTAACTAACTAACTAACTAACTAACTAACTAACTAACTAACTAACGAAACAACTTACTAACTAACTAATTAACCAACTAACTAACTAACTAATTAACTAACTGATTAACTAACTAATTAGGTAACTAACTAACTAACTAACTAACTGACTAACTAACTAACTAACTAACTAACTAACTAACTAACTAACTAACTAACTTACTTACTTACTTACTTACTTACTTACTTACTTACTAACCAACTAACCAACTAACTAACTAACTAAATAATGTATAATCTAATATTGTATAATCAAGGAAACCTACTTGACCCAGCCGGTTTTTTCGGCATCACAGTGCTCCAAAATAAGGTCCAAACTTGTGTCACTTATTGGCAAGTAATGTCTGCCAAGGATTCGTAACTGAAACAGAACAAAACCTTCTAAATGAAAGGTAAGAATGAGAGCTGAGTTGAATTAGATTGTTTCCAGTTTCTTTTCCAGTATTAAACAACATTCCAGTACTGGTTTACGTACACATATACCGTAAAGCAAGCAGAGCAAACAAACAAACAAACAAACAATCAAACAAGCAAAATAATAGACAAGCAAAGAAAAAAACAGGCATCCTAACAGAAAAGCAAAAAATTAACAAGTAAGCAAACAAAATAATAAGCAAGAAATCAAAAGAACAAACAATAAAACAAGCAAGCAAATAAAGAAACAAACAAGCAAGAAAACAAACATGCAAACAAACAAACAAGTAAGCAAGCAAAAGAAGAGATAAACAAACTAACAACATAGCAAAGAAACAAATATTAAAACTAACAAACAAGCAAACAAACAAACTTTCAAAATAACAAGCAAACAATCAAACTAATAAAAAACGAGGGACACAGCAAAGAAACAAGCGAGCAAATAAATAAACAAACATGCAAGCAAACAAAAAAGCAAAAAACCAAACTAGGAAACAAACAAGCAAAAATGCGAGGGAAAATGCCAAGACCTATGTTACTGCAAGTGAGTTCAGATAGTAGTTGATTAAATAAAAGCTCGTACCTCATTGATACCAATGACCCCACTTCTTCCTCGGTCACAATTTTTAATTGAATTGTTCAAATCAGCAAAGTCGAATGTTTCGTTGTATCTATGTGCATATGTTTTCAGGTCTTTCTCGATACTCTGGATACCCTGTTGTAGCTTTGTGCTCTTTTGATTGGCTGCTGGGTTTGACGAGGATCTGCCATTGAATGAATCTAAAAAACAATAAATCGATCAGGAAATGAATAACTTATCAAAACAATTGATAAATCTTTGGCTTCTCGGCAGCAAACATAGCCGAAAATGCTCAATGGCAATGTTCAGTTCATTTTTCCAGGGTCTTATAATGACGTTATACATATTATGGTCATACAGGATGGAAATTTCAGACCATGCTGGAATTACAATAAAGACAAACACCCAGAAGATGGGATTCAAACCTGGACTGCATGATAAGAGAGCCAATGAGTATACAAACGTCATGTATTAGTATATACGACTAGCTCTGAAGCTAGCTACGCAGCATGAAGTAGCCCTATTCCCTTTCTATTTTAATTATTTGTTTTTTTTGTTTGTTTGCTTGATTTTTGTCTGTTTGCATGTTTGTTTGTTTGCATGTTTGTTTTGTTTGTTCGCTAGTTTACTAGTTTGCTCTTCTTCTTTCTATTTTGTTTGCTCTTTTTCTAGTTGGCACTTTATCTTTCTACTTTTTTACTTGTTTGTTTGTCTGTTCGATTGTTTGTTTGTTTGCATGTTTGTTTGTTTGCATGTTTGTTTTGTTCGCTAGTTTACGAGTTTGCTCTTCTTCTTTCTATTTTGTTTACTATTTTTCTAGTTCACGTTTTATCGTTCTACTTTTTTGCTTGTTTGCTTCCTTGTTTGTTTGTCTGCTCGATTGTTTATTTATCTGCAAGCTTGTTTGTTTATTTGCTAGTTTATCAGTTTGAATTGTTTATTTCTATTTTGTTTGCTAGTTTTCTAGTATTTTTCCTTTTATTGGTTTGTTTGTTTGCTCGTTTGCATATTCCTGAAAACATACATATGACTGTATATGGCAGATATCTATACTTACATGCATAAGTTAGTGAAGAACCGCATTAGTATATACGACTAGTCTCCTGCAAGCTACCCTGCACGAAGTGTCCTTATTAATAATAAAAGGCAATTAGTCAGACATTATACCTGTGACGAATGTCCATAATTTCGTATAGTTGATCTTTCCACCATTAGACTTATATCTCTCAATGAGTTTCTCAAGGGTTCCTCCAATTATGAATATCTGGTACATTAGAAGGATATCCCGGAATTGACGAACTGTGATATAACCAGTCTCACTCATGTCAAGTCTTTGCATAGCTCTCAATGCAAATACGAGTTTCTGTTTGTTTGTGTTTTTTAGGCAATCGGCAACTTGTTGTGCTAGAGCTGTGTTGTCTTTTTCATCTTCAAGGTCAGTTTGATCTGTTTCTGCATAAAAAAGAGGGAGAAAGTCTATCAACAATAAGTCGAAACATTTTTTCACTGTATTTGTTAATAAGCAAAATAGTTAGTTTATTAGTTGATTAGTTAATCTTTAAGATGGTTAGTCAGTAATTTTGGTAATAAGGAACTTTGTCAGTTAGATAATTCTTCAGTTGGTTAGTAAGTAAGTATGTAAGTCAGTTTTTGAACTCTTTTAGTTCGTTTATTAATAGGCAAGTTGGTTTATTAAGTAATTAGTTAGTTAGTTAGTTAATTAGTTAGTTGGTTGATTAGTTAGTCAGTTAGTTAGTTCGTTAGTTAGTCGTTTTGTTAGTTTGTTAAATAAATTGTTATTTAAATAAGCTATTTTGATATTTAGTTGGTTGGCTGGATAATTAGGTAGTTCCGTTAAGAAAGTTAGTTCATTAGTTACCTTTTTAGCCATCCAGTCAACAAAATAAATATTTAGGTTGTTCGGTAGTTTGATAGTACCTGTGTAACATAGCAAATTACTTAGCTAGTTAGTTGGTTATTTTAGCTAGTTAGTTAGTGGGTTAGTTAATTGGTTTAGATAATTAGTTAGTTAGTGAGTTAGTTAGCTAGTCAGCTCATACGTTAATTAGTCAGTTCATTTGTTCATTATCTAGTTAATAAGTTAGACACTTTGTTAATTTGCTCATTTGCTTTTTTGTTAGTTAGTTATCTAGTTAGTTCATTGGTTATTTAGTTAGATAGTTTGTCATTTATCTGATTACTGTGTTGCTTCAACAAAAACATCAGGCATGCCCATCTAATTAGAATGTGTAACTTAAAATCCTAGTAGCTACCTCTATATGGTGTTCCAGGTTCAAGTTCAGATTGATATGTCTGACTGAGAGCATTCAGCCTATTCCTCTCTGCTTCTATCCTGTTTCCAATCTGCTGGCTATAACCATTCCTTTGTCTTTCTCTTGAATCTGTAAGATCCATTATATCTCTTCTAATGTAATCTGTATCTTTTGTATTCACATTTCCACCAAAACTCTTAGGACCAATATACCTTTCAGGGTTACTTATACCACTAACATAAGGTTGTCGCTGGATTCCATACATTTCACGGTTATTAGAAAAGCTGTTTTTACTCTTGTATCTGTCTGCATTGTTTGAATACAATCTAGTGCCAAGTACATTGTGTTCTTTTAAGTAATCAAAGTCAGGAACCTTGACAATTTTGCCACCAATTATCTTGACCTTGAAATCTGGATGTTGCATGGTGATTAGAGTGTTTATACCCAAACAAAAACCTGTTAAAGATTACACAGTTATCATAAATGATTGAGAGGTAATGATTTCTTTCCAAATAGCCCCCCTTGATTAAAAAACAGCAAGAGTAAACGTGTCTCATCTTTTTTGAGTCTTGAATAAGCACAAAAGGGTTTTAAAGCAAAATTATAAGCTGATTGTGGGCTTTAATGTGAACTAAGAAATTGAAATAAACATCTATTAATCTTGGTAACTAGCTGTGTTGATCGGAATCATGCAATAATAAAACAACTCTCTTTTTTGATAGAAATTTCTTGTTTTCTCAACTAAGTGGACTCTTCAATCAATCTTACTGATCATCCTGCTGTATCGGACAAGCTGATTGGTGTTTAAAACCCGATTCAAGTTTGGCTTCTTCCAATTTCTAATCGGTGTATTGCATTTCAATCCATATCTGGGTATAAATTCTGCCTCAGACAATTGTTTCAGTTTCCTTTTGATGTTGTTTATGCTCTTAAGAGTGTGAGGCAAAAAAGCTTTTAGGGCTTTTAAGTAAGTCCAGATACACTTCCACTGCTTCTTGCAATGGTGAAATTTTGTACAACACTTTAAAATTTTGACTTGAGTCATGATTTACAGCATTGCATTGATTGCAAGACTTTATAATTGTTTGTTTTACAAGCCAACAGTTAGCTCATATTTCTGAGATTAGTAAATGAGTCTCTAGAATATTTAGCCATATTGTAAACAATTACTCTATCCAAAGTCACCCTAGCCAATTACCTGTAAGCAGGGGTGCCAGAAGCATGGGGCAGTGGGGGCAGCCGCCCTGCCTTGCTTCCGGTGCACTTGCCTGTAAGGATTCTGTGGCAGGTTCCAGCAAGTCTTGATTGTGCTACCATGCAATTTTAAGTGTGAAGCAATAGCATAACATGACATACAACGTTAGAGGGGCAAAAGAGAGCGGTCAAAAATCCATGTTGTACCCCCCAGCACTTTTACATCTGATTTACCCCATACACAAGATTTACGGTCATCTGCCCATGCCTCCTTTGGCTATATCATTCCTGCCAGGTCCAAGTGCACTATTTTAAGCCAAGTGTGCCTTAAAAATGTTAGAAAAAGACAAAAGTTCCCTCTCAACTTTTCTGTTGATTTCAATTTTTTACCGAAAAAGGACAGTTAGTTCATGTAGACTTATTGTTTATGGCCATCTGCAGGGATGCCGGAGTAATGGTAGGGCAAGGGGGGCAACCAGGAACGTAAGGGCAATTGAGAATTAGGGGGTTTGGTGGTACTCCCCCAGGTAATTTTTTGCGTCCACGCCCTTCAGATTGGTTTAAAATGCAATAAAAGTTTTTCATTGAATATTAATCATGTTTTTATATGACAATTTTTGGCAATTTCTCCACATGTACGCATTTCGAATGGAATAATAATAGCCATACATTGTATTTAACATTGTCAAAGTCGATTATCGCATTACATTGAAAGGGCACTTTTGCCCCCTTGCCCCCCTTAAGAAAGGGTAGGAGGGGCACTTCACCCCCCCCCACCCTCCCCTCTCCGGCCTAGCTCAAATTTCACATAGGATGGGTTGCTGCCCAAACACAGGAACCTAGGCACCTGATGCCACAGACCTGCGGTGGACAGAAGCCAAAATATTGTTTCTATTGTTTTCACGTGGGCACTTCCCCGTGCAATCTACAAGAATTCAAGTCAGGTAAATATCTGGCACCATCTATCTGGGGGCATGCAAGGGGCCCCGCCTGGGGTTGCTGCCATAAAATCAAGACTGCCTGAAGATTAAAGCCAAAGATGGGGGAACAAACTTGAACCCAATAGACTATAATAGTTAAAAAACCGAATAGGCCTGGGGATGGGGAGGGGGTCAACTGTTTTATATTTTCATGGCTCGTTTGTTTTTTATTCTTCGGATTGATCGATTGTGTTGACCTTGAAATAAGAACTAATTTATATTAAAAAAAGATTCAAAGTTTGACTTGTCTATTAAAAGCTTCTTACCCACATCAATGAAAGCTAGATCAAATCTTCCATGAGACTACTACGCTAAAAAATAATTCTGGACTTGGTCAGCTCAGAAAACACGATTGATAAAAATCAATATCTCTATGGATACTTGCGGGTTAGACTTATTACATTCGTCGTAGTCTATGCTCCTCCACACTCCACCACACGCTCCACCACAAACAATCTGGGGTCCACACACAGACAGTCCCTCCCCCTCGCTGTAGTTGCTGTTGTTGTTGTTCAGGGCAGCTCAGGCCCGGGGGGTACATGACGTATGAATGGACGGGGATGTGCCGCCCAGATTTCGGAAACCCAGCCACTTATAATGTAGACCTTTGCAGAAGTAGACCCTATTTTATGAGTAAAAATAATCGGAATACAAGAATAATAAGACTTTCTAGGCCTTATTATTGCGTGATATTATACTACGAACATCTTTGACGTGATTTTTCCACTTTTCTGACCGAATTAAAGTCAAACTTTCG
Source organism: Chrysaora quinquecirrha (assembly GCA_014526335.1). Classification (NCBI taxonomy): domain Eukaryota; kingdom Metazoa; phylum Cnidaria; class Scyphozoa; order Semaeostomeae; family Pelagiidae; genus Chrysaora; species Chrysaora quinquecirrha. The sequence goes on from JACTAT010000207.1 coordinate 7,216, forward strand.
ACTTTTCTTCAATTTGCTACCCACTTTTATGGGGTTTTGGTGAAAATCATACCCATGTTTAGAGAACTTCAGGGCCAAAACCCACCCATATGGGCGGCATATACCCATACCCAAATTGTACTAAGTACCCCCCACCCCCCGGGAGCTCAGGATGAGTACTGTCAGATCTTCAATCTTGGACAAATTATATCCGGACTGTTTGTGATCGATGTTAATATTCCATTGCCCCCTCCTCCCCCACCAATCAATGTTGTTCTATTGTAAGATTTCAGCAAGAATGCGCCTGCTCCCATCAAGCCTTAAATTCAAAGCCAATAACAACATTGATCTTGGGGGAACAGGGGACTAGAAAGCGCCATCAAAAGTCCAGTAATTTATGTCCAAGATTGTAAGATCTAAGGAGCATAATTGAGACCCCAGAAACTTATGTAGCGAGTCTATGTATGGCATGCATTTTCTGCCAATATTCTTTTTTTAACTTTTCGTGTCGTGGAACGATTTTTGTATTTAAATTTTCAATTTCAATGTGTGCTTGTGACTTGATTTTCTCTTGCTACACTGATTTTTCTGCTGGAATCGAGTAGTCTTAGCTAAATTTTGTCTTTTCATCTTAAACTTCACCTTTCACCTTTATCCATTTGCGATTTGTAAATTTTCGGTTCACTTCAAATTTCTACTTCTAGCACCAAATTTTGTTACACAGCCTCGGTCTCATAAAAGATGTTTTCAAAAAAAAAGAACAGAAAAAAGTAATGTGGCCAAACATGGTTTCAAACCCATGACCAGGACCTGGACCATTAATTCCTCGCCTCGTGCTCATGAGATAGATATCTAATACTGATTCAATAGTATAAAAGCAACTAATTATCTTGAGTTTCAGTCAGACATCTAGCGCCTGGTGAAGGACAGTATATACCCCCTGTGTGCATACAATAGACTAGTAGCTTTTGTTTTGTTAATATATATTCCCGCTGTATTCTTTATTATTCATTCGTTCGTAGTACACTAAATAAGTAACCAAACAAAAAATCTCTCCGAGTACTCTTCAAGTAACACTGGAAGTATCGTTCTAACCATTTTTATTAGGCTTCTTGCCTCGGGAACCTTTGGGCTCTCCATACACAGGTTCGAATACAACTTTGGCAACTTGACTTTTTTCCATTAGACTTTTGTCTGGATAAGCAAGGAGGGGCTCTTGACACTCAACGACTCAACTAACAAAATAACACCAGCAAGACCCAATTATCCTATTTCAAATGTGATAATTCTTACACAAAGGACAGAGGGAGAGAAATCGCATATTCTACAACCAATTTGTTTAACTTTCTCAAAGCTTCCGACTTTTCGCTCATATTTTGCTTCACGTGTTAGGGTACCATGCGACTACTTTTGATAAGTATAAGTTATTTTATATTATCTGTTAGTTAGTTACGATACTTGCCTTTTCTTTCTGAAAGTAATTTTTGTTTAGGTATTGGCCTACTTCAAAACTTTCTCGCATAACTGAATTCTATGGATCTAAAATTCTATCCAGCTCGGTGGACCACGGTTCAGAAAAGCTCTTCTCTTCGCCCGCGTTTCTCGGCGCTGCGTGCTGACGAATAAGTACGCAAAGAGCGAGAGAGAGAAAAAGACAGACATTATTTCATGCTCTGTATACACTCTATAATGAACATAAATAAATATATAATACACAATCGCACAATATAAAGAAATATATAAAAAAATCAAGGTTTAAGCAAAATTAACAACTTAAATACTCGTACAATATTTTAGCAATAGTGATACCAATATTTAAGCAATAGCAAATTACATATAAAAGACCAAAATTAAATGATTAAACATCTGAATGCAACATTTAAAGTTGATCAATAATTTCCCTTTCAGACACTGACAAACATTGATATTTAACTTGGGTAGATATTTGATTAGTAGTTGCGAAATTCCGCGAAAATGTCAGGACACAGATTAAATATGTAGTATAAATTTATAAAAAGCAGTGCTTTGCCCTAGCCGAACTATCAAACATTGTTGAACTTCTGAAATTTGCTTGTACAAAAATATGTAAGAGCGTCTGTCTACATAACAAAATGTTGAGCATGGAACATTTTTTGCTTCTGATAAGCAAAAACTGCCTTTTGAAGTTTTCAAAAATGTTGTGCTTGCCAAGCAATGTTATGCAACGTATTCAAACATTCAATATTTCTTGTAAACAAATCATAATTTTTTGACCAGCAATGTTTTGCACAGCCAAATGTTTGGCACAGCATTGGCAAGGACAATTTCGATATGATTAGGAATACCTGAATTGGCTGCTTGCAAATACCTTCCAGTATGCCCTGAAACGTTTTTGAAAAGCAATTTCAGAATCTTCAACAAATAATGTTTGATCGTTTCACTAGGATCTATCTAGTCAATCATAAGTAAAATAAGTATCCAATACAACAATGAAAAGCTTAACTTGAAACTTCATTATGCTAACTAAGCAAATAACTAAGCCATGACAGATATTTTAATGTAGATACAAATATGTTTTTATTCTAATAGAAAAAGTTAGCTGTAATTCATAGATACAATCATATTTTTCGATTTACTGAATTTCAGAAAGGGACAAATCATTGGCCACGGGTCATGAACATGTTACCACAAAAAGGTTAAAGAGGATTTTTCCTGAAAGGGTTCAAAAAGCTCTGCTATTATGATAACTACAGGAAGTTAACCCCAAGTCTGGTGTAGGATAATTTCTTTGAAAAAGTGCCCATTTATCCCAAAAGTGCCTTTCTTCATCAGATTATTCATTTTTCCTACGATGCCAAATTCTAATTGAATGCATTTGATTACAGAAAATGCCCCTTTTTATGGCAAATGACACATTTCACGCTCATTTACTCTGATACCCAGCTGGGTATGTAGTCCGACCAAGTCAATTGTATCTGTCATTTTTTACGTTTAGACTGTTTGGAATGTCAGCCAAAAAGGGTAGAAATACGTTTTTTCATACTTGAAAGCTGTTTTGTCTAATCTAAGCATTGACTTTTCGTTACTGCTTTGCAATTTGATAGTCCGGGTTTCCTATTGATGTGTTTTTGAAAGCACAAACTGTAATCTGTCATTTCTGAGTTCCTGCATTGGAGCCGACACCCTGTGCTGCACAAGAGCATGTAAGCTGTCATATTTTCCAAACTGGTATTTCAAAGTTCAAGCACTTTAAAATCAACTGCCAAAATAAATGAGTCATGTACTAGGGATATGAAAAGCTTGAGAAAAGCATATTGTGTAACAATGGGATAAGCAGTTGAGGAAAGAGCTATATTTCCATCTTATCTGACTTAACAGTTGTAACTTGTAAGAGCTGACCTCTGAGAAAGAAATATGAAAAACTATAAGACTTTGATACAAACACAGCCAGAGTTAGAAGAAAGGTGAAGGAAAGGAGCCAGAGTATACTATTAGTAATAAGACTAGCCCTTACCCGTGATGTCAAACAGATTAACAAGAATAGACTTAAACATACTTGCTGCAATGACAAAAGAATCGAGGTTGAAGATTTCCATAACAAAATCAAACTTAGAGGAAAGGTAGAGGAAAGGTGGAGGAAAGGAGCCAGAGTCTTGCATTAGTAATAAGACTAGCCCTTGCCCGTGATGTCAAACAAATTAACAAGAATCAACTTAAACAAACTTGCTACAATGAAAAAGGAATTGAGGTTGAAGATCTCTATAACAAAATCAAACTTAGAGGAAAGGTAGAGGAAAGGTGGAGCAAAGGAGCCAGAGTCTTGTATTAGTAATAAGACTAGCCCTTGTATATTAGTAATAAGACTAGCCCTTGTCTGTGATGTCAAAAAGATGAAGAAAAATCAACTTTAACAAATTTCTTGCAATGGCACAGGAATCCCGACAGGAATCGAGGTTGAAGATCTCAATAACAAAATCAAACTTAAAGGAAAGGTAGTGGAAAGGTGGAGGAAAGGAGCCAGAGTCTTGTATTAGTAATAAGACTAGCCCTTGCCCGTGATGTCAAACAGATTAACAAGAATCGACTTAACATAGTTGCTGCAATGACAAAGGAATCGAGGTTGAAGATCTCCATAACAAAATCAAACTTAGAGGAAAGGTAGAGGAAAGGTGGAGGAAAGGAGCCAGAGTCTTGTATTAGTAATAAGACTAGCCCTTGCCCGTATGTCAAACAGATTAACAGGAATCAACTCAAACATACTTGTTGCAATGACAAAGGAATCAAGGCTGAAGATCTCCATAACAAAATCGTACTTAGAGGAAAGGTAGAGGAAAGGTAGAGGAAAGGTAGAGGAAAGGAGCCAGAATCTTGTATTAGTAATAAGACTAGCCCTTACCCGTGATTTCAAACAGATTAACAAGAATCAACTTAACATACTTGCTGCAATGACAAAGGAATCAAGGTTGAAGACTCCATAACAAAATAAAACTTAGAGGAAAGGTAGAGGAAGAAAGGGAGACTCGTATTAATGATAAGACTATCCCTTACCCCTGATGTCAAATAGATTAATGAGAATCAACTTAAACATACTTGCTGCAATGGCACAGAAATGGAGTTTGAAGGTCTCAATAATAAAATCAAACTTAGAGGAAAGGAAGAGACAATAAGGTAATCTATTTTATTATATGAATTATGTATTTTGATGCTTCCAATAGTCATTGGTCATCAATGATCAATGGTCATCAACAGGTAGCATGTTTATCAATATGTTGATCTTTATACATTTATATTCATGGTTAATAAATACATATTATATCATATCATATTATATTATATTAAATTATATATTTTTATACTATATTATACAGTATTTTGCTATATTATATTATATTTAATTGCATTATATCATATAATTATATTATATTAATGTTTTAATTTTTATGTTTATATGTTTATGCTTATGTCAATTATAATGTTTGAGTTTATGTTCATGTTTATTCTTGTGCTCATGTTTATGTTGTTTTGTTTAATTCTTATGTTTATACATGTTTATTGTTCTTATATGTCAATGTACTTTCTCTGTCTATTTAAATTAATGTTCATTTTTAAGGTGTACAAGATGCAAGGCTGAGATCTTGAATACAATCAATTTTATGCACACAGAAACAAAGTGAAATCTACAACGAAGGAGTTTTTATTTATGAAGGGGTTTGTGGTTAAACCGATGATAACGGGCTTCGATCGATCAAATTTCAATCACTCCATGTTGCTCAAGTCAATTCAGCTTGCCATTATAATTATTATTGAATTATATATATAGATTATGTTTTTATTCTATTGTCATTTAGAAACGATGACAATGAACATGGTGTTGATAGTGAGGATAGTAATGAAATTGAGTATAATGAAAATACTGAGGATGGCAAAGATGACGATGATGATAGTAATAATCATACCATAGTAATAGATGATGAAGGTAATTAAATATTTGTTATTCATATTTAACTGAATAGAAAGTTTACCTCTGATAGAGTCCCCCTTAGCTAACTCAATAACGGTAAGAAAAGATACCAAGTTGAAACTTTTGTTATAGAAACCAGCATTCTTGATTACCTTGTTAACATGAAAAGTATTTCGATATCTACAATCTTGGACATAAGTTACTGGACTTTTGATGGAACTTTCTAGTCCCCCCTTCCCCCAAGATCAATGCTGTTATTGGCTTTGAATTTAAGGCTTGATGGGGGCAGGGGCATTCTTGCTGAAATCTTACAATAGAACAAATTTGATTGGTGGGGGAGGGGGGCAATGGTTTCAGCCTCTAAAGCCTTATGTTTTTATATACTTTGTTCTTATAAAAAAAATGTGTATTTGTTGCATTATTCAAGTAGATTTAAAATGAAACTGAAATAATGTATTCAGCACTAGTCACTGGAATCTCATAAATAAATAGACTACACCGTTGCTTAGGCTCGAGCTCCAACCTTGCTGAGCTATCGAAAGAATAAACTAGCTGAATTAGACCACGAGAATTCAGCACCTTCTGTACTTCAAAACTTCCTGCCTTAAGATACGGGCAGGTTGATTTCAGACATAAACGTCTCTATACTAGTGTGTTTCGTTTGCTTTTTTAGAAAAGAAAAAAAAGCAGAAACTGAAACAGAAGACAAAGAAAGTGAAGAAACAGACGATAATTATGATGATTCTGATGATATTGATGATCACCATGACCATGATGATGATTATGATGATGATAATCTTTCCGATGATGTCTTTGCCCATGATAATGAGGATGAAGACGACGATGGTAATAAAATCGATGATATTGATGATGGTCATGATGATGTAAGTAACTTCATTCATCATGACGAGGTACTGTTGACAAACCAATCATTATGAAAAAGGTTTTTCTCACTTCTATGTTCGATGTAACTCCAAACAATCTAATTTGTGTCTAATTTGGATCATTTCTGTTAAGTTTGCAGAGTTTTAGGGCAGTGATGATAAAGATACTGGTGAACCAATCAATACGAACAAGGTTTTTCTACTTTATATAACGATTTTAAGATTTTCAACATTTTCATCTCATTTCTAATGAAATATTCAACCATCTAACTTGAATCATTTCTTTTAGAAAGAGGAGTTATCAGTAGACAATAACGATAAAGATACTGGTGAACAAATCAATACAAACAAGGTTTTTCTACTATACATAATATAAATTTTTTAATGTTAGTTTGACATACTAGTGCTCAAGACTAATTCAGATTAACTTAAGCAATGGTAGAAGTATCCTGTTTTTCATTTGTTTTTTTTGTTTTTGTTTTCGTATTTTTTGTTAGTTTTTTTTTCAAGTTTTTTTCCTTCAACATTATTGTTATTATTATTATTATTATTATTATTATTATTATTATTATTATTTTTATCATTATTACTAATTATTCCTTATCCCTTTGAATTTTCTTTTAATATCACTGATTTGCTCTACCTGAAAGTTTATTTCGTTAATCACACTGCCCCCCCCCCCAAATGTGTGTACGCTAGCTACATTATGCAGTTTCGCTCTACTGTATGTAATAAAATATGCAACAGTGCTATACTCTGCATCCGTTGATCATGATCCCTCAGAAAAAGAAAGGAAATAACCTCTGAGAAGAGTATTTGCATGTCCAGTTGCTTGATATGTTTGAATTTTAAATAATTAATAAGTAATGATATTCATTTTCAATTTGAATTATTTCTTTTAGAACAAGACAGATTATATAATAATTGATGATGACGAAGAAAGCAATGATAACGAAGAGCGGCAATGATGACGAAGAGGACAATGATGACACACTGAACAAGACTGATCAATCGATTGATACAAGCAAATCGAAATGTAAGATTATCTTCGAAAATCGGGCAATTATTTTCGTGGAAAACATAATTTCTTTGTAGGAAAGGCTTCTATACACTGCATGCAGCAGGAACATTATAACGGTCGATAGCATTGGTCCCACAGCTTTCCGTTCATGCAGAAGTTCCACTTGATCAAAGGAAAAAGGATGCACCCTCAATGCTGCAAAATCACACATCATCTTTAATTATGATATCAATCTAATTATAATTATTTCTTTTAGAATCTTATTCCTGAGTTTCCATCACCAATTGTTGGATGCAAATCTGGAATTGAACAGCTGGTAGATATTTTTATTTTGTTTATCTGGCGTGCCAAGACTTCTCTTGCCCCTTTTGCGATACCTACCCATGTTTTAAAGCCACAAAAATTGCGCGTGGCTAACGTTTTGCAAACTACTTCAAAAGCTGTAGCCAAAAAGGAGTGCCTTCACAATAGACAGAAGGTACGCATGTCGTCTGTATGTTGGAAAATTGTTTGATGAAAAATTAAAAAACCTTCTTAGCATTACAGGTCAACTGTTTCTTAAAAACTGGGTTCACGTTTCAGTATATGTTCAGTGTTTACAAGTATATGCTGAAATAATACGGTACTTCATTTTTTCTGGTTATCCAAAAGAATTTTTTCTGGCTGTAAATTAGCCAGAAGCTGTATTGGCTAACACTAGAGCTTTGCATTCAGAGGAATAATTGGCTAAGGGGGATTGCGATCTAACACCCTTTGAAGAGGTAATATAGAGAGAGAATGAAAGAGAGAGCGGAGAAAGAGAGGTTCTTCCTCTGCAACTATATCTTTTATCTCATTGATTGTGAGCTGAATGCCTTGAAACTGTTTCTTAAACATAAACAGATATCATCCTGAAGCTCAGTAAAAGTACACGGTTATTGGACGATTGCAAGAATATTGGAGAATGAAGACTTACTATGTGAGTCGTAGTAAATAAGTATTGAATTAAATTACTGGACGCTCGTAGCGAACAATAGCCTGTAACACACCCCGCTGCTGGCGAATGGCTTCCACAGCTTCCTCCACGTCACTCGATCTTCCGCCATTCTCGTCCAGGGGTTACCCATCGTCTTTACAATTTCATCCCTCCATCACATAAAAATACGGCTTCTACAGACCCATGAAAAACCAATCATGTTGTGCGGTTGTGTTAAGAAGAACGGTATTTTCGAATATCATATAATGAAAGGATGCTTTTTAGTTCATTTTCGTTTTTTAGATGCTCAAAGCTCGGAAACATATCACCTGGAAAAACGGCAATTAAAACAACCGGCGACGGTAATTGCCTATTCAATGCCGTGGGCATATCTCTGTTTGGCACCGAAGAAATATCGCCAGTGCTAAGACTTGCAAGGGTCTTTGCTGCCATTGCTCATTTTGAGCACTACATTGAAGATCAAGGACAGTACATGATCTGGTGTCTGATGGAAATATTGAGAATACTGTGCATAAGGAAAGTCATATTTTGAAATGTAATACAAGTAATTGCTGCGTAGCAGCGCGAAGCGTCTGCGAAGCAGAATATAATCGTGCAATATTTCGATTTTTGTATATTTCAAGTCCTAATCATCCCATTATTCAGTTGCTTGACTAATTACTTATGATATTTAGGAAAATATGATTTGCTAACAGTGAGATTCAACAAGGTATCTCTCTTCCAGGCTATCCAGAAATTGTACAAAAATTTAAAGAAAAATAAAAAAAATCAGTGAACTCGTTGAGAAAGCGTTGTACTTCCTTGAGGTAATTCGAAAAAAATGCTAAACTAATCAAAGAAATTTTTGATGCTGAAGAAAGTCAAGGGAATAAGTAAACTCAAGTTGGTTTTTTGCGTGCGAGTTGGCATCTCTCTCTGCAATGTTCTCTTTATACTCAAACCTTGCAACTTTTCCTTTATTGATAAAATTTGTTAAAAACAACACTTTTGTGATATGGCAAGCAAGATCACAAGATATAGTGTTTCGATGTTAAAAATGCACAAAGCATCAACAACGTTTCTAGTTGCAAAGAAAGAAACTCCGACCTTGCTGAGCTATCGAAAGAATAAACTAGCTGAATTAGACCACGAGAATTCAGCACCATCTGTATTTCAGAATTTCCTGCCTTAAGATACGGGCAGGTTGATTTCAGACATAAACGTCTCTATACTAGTGTGTTTCGTTTGCTTTTTTAGAAAAGAAAAAAAAGCAGAAACAGAAACAGACGATGATTCTGATGATTCTGATGATATTGATGATCACCATGACCGTGATGATGATGATGATGGTGATAATCTTTCCGATGATGTCTTTGCTCATGATGATGACGATGAAGACGACGATGATAATGAAATCGATGATATTGATGATGGTCATGATGATGTAAGTAACTTCATTCATCACGACAAGGTACTGTTGACAAACCAATCATTATGAAAAAGGTTTTTCTCACTTCTATGTTGGATGTAACTCTAAACAATCTAATTTGTGTCTAATTTGGATCATTTCTGTTAAGGTTGCGGAGTTTCAGGGCAGTGATGATAAAGATACTGGTGAACATACCAGCTCGGAAACATACCAGCTGGAAAAACGGCAATTAAAACAACCGGCGACGATAATTGCCTATTCAATGCCGTGGGCACATCTCTGTTTGGCACCGAAGAAATATCGCCAGTGCTAAGACTTGCAAGGGTCTTTGCTGCCATTGCTCATTTTGAGCACTACATTGAAGATCAAGGTCAGTGCATGGTCTGGTGTCTGATGGAAATATTGAGAATACTGTGCATACGGAAAGACATATTTTGAAATGTAATACAAGTAATTGCTGCGTAGCAGCACGAAGCGCCTGCGTAGCAGAATATTATTGTGCAATATTTCGATTTTTGTATATTTTAAGTCCTAATCATCCCATTATTCAGTTGCTTGACTAATTACTTATGATATTTAGGAAAATATGATTTGCTAACAGTGAGATTCAACAAGGTATCTCTCTTCCAGGCTATCCAGCAATTGTACGAAAATTTAAAGAAAAATAAAAAAAAAATCAGTGAACTCGTTGAGAAAGCGTTGTACTTCCTTGAGGTAATTCGAAAAAATGCTAAACTAATCAAAGAAACTTTTGATGATGAAGAAAGTCAAGGGAACAAGTAAACTCCAGTTGGTTTTTTGCGTGCGAGTTGGCATCTCTCTCTGCAATGTTCTCTTTATATCAAACCTTGCAAATTTTCCTTTATTGATAAAATTTGTTAAAAACAGCACTTTTGTGATATGACAAGCAAGATCACAAGACATAGTGTTTTGATGTTAAAAATGCACAAAGCATCAACAACGTTTCTAGTTGCAAAGAAAGAAACTCCAACCTTGCTGAGTTATCGAAAAAATAAACTAGCTGAATTAGACCACGAGAATTCAGCACCTTATGTATTTCAAAATTTCTTGCCCTACGTTACTGGCAGGTTGATTTCAGACATAACATTCTCTATACTAGTGTATTTCGTTTGCTTTTTTAGAAAAGCAAAAAAAGCAGAAACAGAAACAAACGATGATTCTGATGATTCTGATGATATTGATGATCACCATGACCATGATGATGATGATGATGATGATAATCTTTCCGATGATGTCTTTGCCCATGATGATGAGGATGAAGACGACGATGATAATGAAATCGATGATATTGATGATGGTCATGATGATGTAAGTAACTTCATTCATCACGACGAGGTACTGTTGACAAACCAATCATTATAAAAAAGGTTTTTCTCACTTCTATGTTGGATGTAACTCTAAACAATCTAATTTGTGTCTAATTTGGATCATTTCTGTTAAGGTTGCGGAGTTTCAGGGCAGTGATGATAAAGATACTGGTGAACATACCAGCTCGGAAACATACCAGCTGGAAAAACGGCAATTAAAACAACCGGCGACGATAATTGCCTATTCAATGCCGTGGGCACATCTCTGTTTGGCACCGAAGAAATATCGCCAGTGCTAAGACTTGCAAGGGTCTTTGCTGCCATTGCTCATTTTGAGCACTACATTGAAGATCAAGGACAGTACATGATCTGGTGTCTGATGGAAATATTGAGAATACTGTGCATACGGAAAGTCATATTTTGAAATGTAATACAAGTAATTGCTGCGTAGCAGCGCAAAGCGCCTGCGTAGTAGAATATAATTGTACAATATTTCGATTTTTGTATATTTCAAGTCCTAATCATCCCATTATTCAGTTGCTTGACTAATTACTTATGATATTTAGGAAAATATGATTTGCTAACAGTGAGATTCAACAAGGTATCTCTCTTCCAGGCTATCCAGCAATTGTACAAATATTAAAAGAAAAATAAAAAAAAATCAGCGAGCTCGTTGAGAAAGCGTTGTACTTCCTTGAGGTAATTCGAAAAAAATGCTAAACTTCTCAAAGAAATTTTTGATGATGAAGAAAGTCAAGGGAACAGGTAAACTCCAGTTGGTTTTTTGCGTGCGAGTTGGCATCTCTCTCTGCAATGTTCTCTTTATACTCAAACCTTGCAACTTTTCCTTTATTGATAAAATTTGTTAAAAACAACACTTTTGTGATATGGCAACTTTCTCAAAATTCGCAGATAGCCTGGATGAGGTACATCAAGACATCGTTGCTTTTATTCAACGACTTAAGAAAGAGTACACTGTACAGGATTTGCCTGCAAGAGTCAAGAAAATAGATAAAAGGTTGGTTGCTCTTTTGGTTGCTATTTAGTGCCTGTTAAGTTTGAAGTCAAGAAAAACTAAATCAAAATTCCTAGGCATTAAACCGAATTACGAAGGTACGAGGGAGAGTCAGTTGCTTTCATTGGAAGACAATCGGCAAAATCATCAAACAGAGCTTTCATAACACGTAACAGTCACGTAAAAATGCAATTAGCCAGAAGCTGTATTGGCTAACACTAGAGCTTTGCATTCAGAGGAAAAATTGGCTAAGGGAGATTGCGATTTAGCACCCTTTGAGGAGGTAATATAGAGAGAGAATGAAAGAGAGAGCGGAGAAAGAGAGGTTCATCCTCTGCAACTATATCTTTTATCTCATTGATTGTGAGCTGAATGCCTTGAAACTGTATCTTAAACATAAAGAGATATCATCCTGAAGCTCAGTAAAAGTACACGGTTATTGGACGATTGCAAGAATATTGGAGAATGAAGACTTACTATGTGAGTCGTAGTAAATTGGTCTCTCTCTGTCTTTTGGCGCCATGAATGATGAAAATGGTGAGACTCTAAGAGGGGGCTTTTGGGGGTATCAAAACCCGAAAACCCGGAGGAAAATTCGGAAAAACCCGAAAACCCGGACAAAATTTTGGCAAAACCCGGAAACCCGCAGACAGAAAATCAAAAATCCCGAAAACTGCATTGGGTTACCATAATTATTCATTGCCAAACGGTTGGTATCATCGTTTTTTACTTATTTTGCTTCACTAGCTTCATTTCTTTACCAACAACAAATGCAAATGCCTAATATAAACCGTAGCACAGGATTTTCGAGACTCGCAACAAAAGCGACAAATAACGACTACAATCTGTACCTTGAACCAAGGGAAACGTCATTTGCGTTTTCAATTTCATCCTGGTTCACTATCGATATCTCTCCGCTCTCCTTCATATTCGACTTCAACATCCTCGTCATTGTTCGCATCAAGCTATCGATTTCGTTTGCCGTTTCATTAGTCCTTCATCTGTCATTCACTCCGTGCCACTTTTAGATCCACTGACATTATCATCTCCTTCGAAATTCAAATTCAGGGAAACCATCGGTGATAGCTCTAGATGTCGCTGCCCAGTAAGTCAAACGTTTGGTGCTTTCCTTCATTTTTGCCCCAAAGGACCAAGCGTGTTCCAACATCGAAATATCAACGCATACCAAAGCTAATCGTTTTGGAAGAGACATGGCCTGAGGCCCATTTAAAACCCAATTGATATTTTCCGAAGACCTCATTTCCTGCTTGTTATCGTGGAGAGCATCGCTACAAAATTTAATCAGATCATGTGCTTCGGTCAATGACTCAACTGTATACGAAGAACCCTTCTTGCGCAGAGAGAATGCCTCGTAAAGAAATCCAATGGCACTGTCAAAGAAAGAAGGATGCTTTATGCTGCTAGTCTGAGCATCGCATACATGAACAACACTGTCAAATTCCGTGCATATCCCCAGGGGTTGTTTAAAACGACATAATTCAGCTGGACCATCATCATTTCCCTCTCCGGTACCTGCGAATTTTTCAAGTTCTCCACATTGTCTACCCCACCGGAAACCTCTCCTGATTCGTAAAGAGCACATCGGGTCCAAAACTAGTAAGGAAGTACATGGCTCATTCTTTGACATAGCATATCAACAATCTACATATGTTCTTGTGTTCTGGAGACCTAAGTTACTTTTGCCTTTCTTGCGAGACACAAATAAACGTACTATTGCGTACTGTCCTAACCCCCGAAACGCAGTCATGAGTGAATAGCTGATGATTCGCACTACTTTTCACCATGCCCCAGTTTTCTGCGCAACTACGTCACCATTACACTCTGTCCTTTCTACTTCCGTTTCAATCATTTATATTATGCGCGGTCTCGGATGGGGTGGGGTGCCTCCCTCCTGGCTTGATCCCCAGTGCTGCGTGCCGTGCGACTACGGGTATATTTCTTATTTTTACATTATTTTTTGAATGTAAATACGTGAGTATGAATTTGTAGTTATAGTCGCCACTGTGGCCGTTAAATCAATTCCAAGGTTTGTTACAATGTTAACTAGACCCGCTTTTCTTCCTTTTAATTTCAAAGAGACGGAATTTTCAATAAACTCTATAGCCTTGATAGGGTCATTATCTCACGCAAGAAATTATATGCTATGGTGCCGTTCCGAATCGCAGAGATCTAGCGAGCGTTGTACAACGTTGAAAAGTGTGATTTAGAATTGTATGATAAGAAGGCAGGCCATACATGGTATAATCTAGCTACATAACCGAGCCTTTCCAGCTCTTAAAAGTAGACTTAAATGTATTGACGTTTATCATAGTTTCATGAACTGTTTATGAATTTCACAAATTGATATATCCTATATGACGGGAAAAAACCCGAAAACCCGCACATTTTTACTACAATACCCGAAAACCCGAGCTAAAAAATGGCAAAACCCGTCGCCCGTCAAATATGCTGAACCCGAAAACCCGCACGTTTTTTTGGAATAACCCGAAAACCCGAGGGCAAAATCGGCCAAACCCGCAACCCGTAAAACCCCAAAGCCCCCCTCCTCTAAGTTTATCTGTAACTATCTATACGTTGATAATTCGTTGATTGTGATAAATGGAAGCTCAGAATTGTTTTCATAACTCGTTTTATTTTGTTTATACCCTAAATCAGTTCAGCTAGCATCTACTAAGGCTGGCCTTTGCAAAAGCCCTAAGAATATCAGCTAGATAGGCAAGTAAGACAGTCAGACTGAACGTAAAAAGCAAGCAAACAAAGGAATAGACAAGGATGCTGCATTTTCAAATTAACCAAGTACCATCCCAAGCATTCACTGAAAAATACACATATCTATTTAACCAAGGAATTAAGAACAGATTAAGAACATTTCAGGCTCAAAAATGGCAAAATTTTAAGAATAGCCAGCCTCCAAGAGTGTAGTTCAACAATGATAGTGCAACACACAAAGCTTCTTTAAAGAAAAGCATGCTGATAGCCTGACATATAATAGAGCAACTAAAAGACAAACTGTGTAAGTTGGTGATCCTTAGAACACTAGATAAAATGATAACAAAATATCTAAGTTGCTGATTATGAAATTTTCAACAGAGTTTTCCCAGTGAGTAATAGTGAAAATCAGACACAGCTCAGCCCACTTGAGGTTTTGCTTCATTTTTGATTTTGAGAACTTGCAAAGCTGTCCATTTCAGAAATTAAAGGTACAATTCAAAAATTTGATAAACAAAAGGCGGATGGATTATTGTCTTTTATCAGTCTGTCCTCTCGTTATTCAAGTTATTAGGTCTACATGGTGTAGTCAGTCTAGTTGGTGAGTTTTAGGGTCCAAAAGTTTTCTGTATATAACTGGTGAATTTTTCAGAAACTTTAACCTTACACAAGCTCAACCTCATCCCCAGGGTGAATAGGCCTCTACGCGAAACTCCGCTGTCCATATTCGACCCTGGTATTGGCCTTGTCTATTCGCAATTTGATTGGCTGTTCAAACAATAGAAATTATAAGTGACGTCACAGTTTCTTCAAAATTTCACACTAAAATAGGCCGAAAACTATGTAAAAAACATCTATAAAACCAAGAAATGATGCTACATGAGATATTGTATCTTTCCTTACAGTTATCAATAAAATTCTTTGCACTTCCTTTCTAAGAACATCTGTTTTCGGAATCTACATCTTGTTTTGATGCCTAGGCCAAACTTGCCAGTATTTTGGCAGATTTCGTGGCCGGTACCAGGGCCCAAATCGATTTGACGGTTGAGATTCGAGAAAACTCTATTTGGGGCCTGGGGACGAGGTTGTGAGTTAGCTCAAAACGAATTGGCGTATTTGAAGGTTGCAAAAAACTGCCTATAGCATATCTTTTAGGAATAGCAATCTATTGCCAAGGAATCCTAGGAAGTTCGATGGCATAGAAAAAAGAAATGTTACCATGCATTATGCAAAAGGCACTTTAGGAATGAAAATGGGCTACTTTTTCTTGAATGGGGGCAGGGGAGAGGAGGACTTGGGGATTGGGAGTGTCTCCTAGTTTTTTAAATCTTGTTTTAAAGCAATCAGCTACCAGGAACAAATAATAGGAAAAATAGCAAGTATACTCAAGTTTATATCCTGTGCATTAGGGCCAGCCTTTTGTATTTAGGAGTCTCCATTCTTTAGTTAATGAACACCAGCAAGTCTTTTCTTCATGTTTGTATTATGTATAACTACAATGGAAAAACACTGTTTTAATGTCACCATTTTTACTACAGAGAACCCATACATTTCTAGGATCTTCACGCACTTTTTGTGACGCCATAACATTTCCTTTCGGAAATACTCTTTCATTTGACACAGCAAATGTAGATATCTTATGCACAAACCCACTCATAAAATACGAGAAAGCTTTTCTTGCCTTGTATTGTCCTATATATTCAGTCTCAAATGCCACAACTGCACATCTTCACTCCAGTCTTTTTCTGCGATTTCTTTGGGGTCAAGAATTTTATATTTCTGCAACAGCCTTCCATATGTTTCCTTTAATTCATTTTCTAGTTCATTAACATCATGACGTATAGGCATTTTCTTCATATGCAACTAATGCTCTGCCAGCCAAATCGATTTTTGAACCCTCTGATTTTCTTATTTTATGTATACCACACCTGGAGAGATGCTGTGGAGACACGTCCCAATGCTTACTAAGGTCTTCATGTGAAAGACATTGAGAACCTGAAAAAATTTAAAGGAATTCCAATGTTGAAGAAAGAATAAAGCATTAATTAAAACTTGTTTTACTTGCTTTTTTATAAGGAACCTTTGGCCTGAATTGAGGCTCGATTTCAGTAAGCTTTCTAGCTATATACCTTTTCGGTCAATGTCGGACAGCATTGAAATTTGTCAAAATTACAAGATATCGAGTTTTCAAGAAAAGAAGTTGGTAAAGATTTTACCCACTTCGTCTAAATGCTTTTCTAAAATCGTAAACTTCGAATGACTGAAAATCGATGCAACAAACGCTGAGATATGTCCTATAATAATGGGAAACTCTTACTGCTCCTAAAATTAAATATACGTTTTTCTTTTGCTTCACAAAATGCTTTAAAACATATATGAGATTGCGATCAATAGAGTAAAAAATTTAACACAAGATCTTTGTGTTTCAGGTCATCATGCTTCAGAAAATAATTTAAAAACAAAACAGAGAAATTGTTCAAAAATGCTTTGCATGAGGCTCTTTTCAGCACCAAATGTTTCTTAATTTTCTTAGCAGATTCTTAGGGATCAAAATTTTATTGCTTCAAAACAGGTATTTGAGCCTTACTTTTGACGTCACCTTTGAATAGTTCCCCATGGGGGCTCATACAAAGGATGGGCTTATTTAAAAAATGAATTCTTAGTTTCCCTTATTTGAGGGGAGGCTTTTCTAAGGTTTACGATTAAGCTTCCTAGTGTCCTTGGGTGTACACATGGTATACGCGATGACATTGCAAAAGACAAACCTCTTAGGTGTTTTCCGCCATTGGCCTCCATGACAATTATTGTGAATGTCTTCAGTTGAGACATCCGCCAGATAAACCGTACGAGTAATATGATAAAGAGAATTAATAAATAAATTGAATATAAAGAAACTTTCCTCGTGCTATTCTCTCACCTTATGTTGCATACAAAAATCAACATGTCCTCACTGAAGACGATGTTTTTGCCCAAGACTCTTTTTGTTAAGGCTTAAACTTTGCAGCCTTCGATTCTCTGCCATAAAAGATGGTCAGCCATAAAAACGTTTTGGGCTTTCTCTTTTATTTGTCTGCAAGAGAAGATTTGACTCTTGTAATCACCTCACATAACGTATGTGCAGTACAGCAGAGGGATATCATCATATCGAGTCATTCGAGTAATATCCAATGAAATTATAATAAATGTCATGTTTTCAAATACGCACCTAATTCCGAAAGTGATGACTTCCGATGATATGCCATGTGCATGCAATGTGAAGACATCAAACATTGTCAACTTGATATTTTTCTTCGGAAGATTTCTGGAAAATACATAGATAAAACAACATTGAATGAAATAACAATAATGCTTCAAATAAAAGGCATTTTGTCCAAAAGCAAATAAGGAACGCTTTCTTCGATTTTTGAGAATATAGCGAATGGGCCATAGCTAACATGAAATAGACCCTGCTTACATGGAATGAAATTATCAGCATTGCAATCTTTGTAAATGTCAAAACCTTTGTGTTGTCAATTAGCCAAAGGCCCCACCCAAGAACAATAAGGTGAGGGTTCAAATGATTCCCATCTCACCACTTTTCACAAGCCTACAGCCAACTTGGATGTTATCATTCATGGGTTGTTTAATGAGCCAATTTGTTCTAAATACAATTCTGAGGGCAAAAGTTGTCCACTTTGAATTTCTTGTGTATGCCATACAGAGGATATAAACAATAGAATAAAATAAAAGAGTGATGACAATTGCTCTTCCATGCCAAAAGGTGGAATCAGTACATCTTATGAAACGTGAAATTAGCTCTTACGTCTGAGTTTCACCTCACAGGCTCTCCCCCAGATCCATTCACATCCAGATCCAGTCTCTCCCGGGAAGACTTTGGTTATTGGTTGCCACCACTGACCACTGCCTGGACGTTAGTTTCCATTAGACGAATCAGTTTTCCACATTTTCTTCAAGAAACTTAAAAGGGAATGTTCAGATATGCTTATTACTTCAGATTTAAAATTCTAACGCCAGAGGGAAGAACACTTCAAAAAAGAAACAAAAAGTCAAAGAATGTGGTCAAACATTGACTCGAACCCAGGACCCAGTCTCGAACCAAGGCCCAAGCCTCGTTCACGTGAGATGATGGAACGGACTCGTGTTGGACGATTACGAGATTATTTACAACGGTCGCGTGGATGTTTCTTTTCGCCAGTTTTCGTTTGCTCTGGTAAGCTCAGATATCTCCTCCCTCACCGGCTGGTGGACGCAATGAGGATAGCGACGGTTCTGCTTGCCCTTATCGTAAGATACGGAGTTTCAGCCACTTATGGATCAAGTTGGGAAATAAGTCCAGAAATGTTTTTAACCTTCCTCCAGACAAAAATACCAGTAGTTGAAAACCTTCCTCACTTAACAATCAAAAATAGGCGTGTTTCGGGTGCGGCAAGAGATTTTCCTTTGTTCTAACTGCCCTTCCTCCGGTCAATGACAGTGTGACCGCAACCTTTTCCTGACTCTGATTCTTCTTCACGAAACTTTGGATGAAATAAGTAGTGCAGGGTGCGTTTATCGAAGAAAATTATGTACGATATTCATGGTCATGAAAAATAATGAAAAGAACATCATTTTTAGCTACCTGAGAGGTCTGTTCTTGATAAATGGCTTCGTTTGAAAAGTAATCTCAGAGCAGTCCACAGGGATGCAGCATAAACGACGTCTTTGGCTTCGTTCTTTCTCTTTAGGCTTATATTCTTCTTGAATTATACAAAGTTTTGCCTTTCTTCCATCTGTTTTTGTTTTCGAGGCAATACCACTTTTTGTTGATACTATCAACTCGATAGATTTCAATTACGGTGCCTAAGAGATAAGCACAGCCTACCAGAGCAAAGGAAAACTGGCGAAAAGAAACATCCATGGCGCGACCGTAATAAATAATCTCGTAGCTCCCCTTGGGAAAAAAGAAATTTCCCTATTTGATGCATGAAGTCAAGTGGCATTTCAATCCCCAAAGAGGCATGCAAGATTCCCGTTGAATCACAGGGATTTCTCTAAACAATAGAAATCTCAGTGAACCGCCTCTTGCACGTGTAGAAGCAGTGAAGTATTTTTCCCAACGCTGGGCTCAAATAAAGCCAAAGAAGCGTGTTTGCCTTTCAATGCGTGAAAAGCTGCCTAGCTGCCAATTCGTGAAAATTAAAAATTCTAAATTATCATGCATGAAAAGAGTTTTACTTTATTCTTATGCAATTTCTGTTCCCGCCCTGTGATTTAAAAAAAAAAAGAAATCTTTCTATATGTGTTGTAAAAACATCGCTTAACAAGACTGTATTGGTATTTAAAGTTTGTTTGTTCAAATAGACGAAATCCCCCGGTTTTTGAAAGAACAAAAGTATCATACGCAAAAATTTGCGAAATTTTCTTGAAATCGGAGAGAGTTGAAAACAATTTTTATAACGGTGTGGAAATATTCTGATTCAACTTTCTTTCTTGGATGTATTTCATTTGAATAAACGGAGTGCTTTTGCTTTAGCAAATGGCACGAAAAAATACCAGAGTGAGGCGGTTGAAACACTGTAGATTACTTTGGGTTGGGGTGGGTTCAGCAAATTTCCTAGTGCATAAATTGAGTTCTTTAACAATCAAATAGTGTTTAACAGTATTTACCATTTTTTACCTATTTTGTTTGCTAAAATTGTTTATCATAGTCAAGGTTGAAGTGCTCCTACGCAGAGGTACCCTCGTGCATCGTAGAAGCAAAGCACGTGTTTCACTGTGGGACCTGTTCTGCCGTGCAATAGAAAAGCCAGTCTTTGAATTAGGATACCAGCAAAAGCAAAAGCGACTTGAATATAAAGGATGAAAATGATATGTTGTTATGTTATGAACCTATGTTTGGCATTATACAGAATTTCACTTCCTCTTCGAGCCCATTTATGGAAAACCGGATAAGTATCGAGTGGACCATTCACCCACCGTTCACTTCCGTTAATAACTAATACATGTCTTAAGGCTTAATTCCCTTGATAATTTCATTTATTGAGAGATTAAATTAAAACTGGGCTTTCACTTCCGTTAGAAATCCTTTTATGGAGAAGCTGAATAACAACTGCGCTGTTCACTTCCGTTAATGGGTCCATCATAGAAACTTGAGAACAAGGAGACGGTTAACTTCCGTTAATAATTCTTTACACGGAGAAGCAGACCAATACGTTGGCTTTTCACCGCCGTTAATACCTCCATCATAGAAATTGGATAACGAGTAGACGGTTAATTTCCGGTAATAATTCCTTATATGGAAAAACAGAGAAATGCGTGGACTTTCCACTTCCATTAATAGCATGAATAGAATAGAAGCAATATTTAATGTGCGGAACATGAGGTTTCAGCGTGCTAACTGTTGGTATTGTCTATATAATGAAAACAAGCCGAATGAGCGGTCTACTAAGAAATTTAGTTCCAGGTCGCGAGACTTGGTGTTGGAGCGTGATTCGTACAAGCGAAGAAAATTATTCGAAAACAGGATCAGAGAGGTTTTTCAAACTAGAATATTATAGAATTTTGACATCAATTAACTAAAACAGCTGAAAATCTGAGCACAGAAGGATACTTATACATATAGAAGAAAACTTTCAATTTGGGAAGAAAAAGAAATTGGGAAGGCAAGGAACGTTGCATGATTTGTTTGGGTTTCAATTAGCCAGGACTGTAATCGTTTCAGGATACTCGTAGAAGGTGGATTATAAAAGGAATACAACCAATAAATGAGGAGATAAAAGCGACGAAAGAGCGATAAAGAAGCTTTCAGCAATTAAGTAGTGGAAGATAGGAATTAGAAGACTAGCAAAAATCAAATTAGATCCGTTGCAGTATAGTAGAACACGGGACATACCAAGAAAAGAGTGAGTGAAAAAGTGACAAAAGTGAATAACAGTGAAAAGAAGCTAGAAAGGATCACAAAAGAAAACGCGACAGAAGAGAAGAACGCGATAAAGAAGTAAAAATACAAAATAAGCAACTCATTCGAAACCGGATTGTCAAGATAGAAAGAGACTTAGCCACTAACTATGCCGAAACGTTTTGTTAGAGAGTCGAAATTTCGCCATGTTTACGGCGAACCTTTTAAGAAAGAGAATTGTTACGAGGGAATTTCGATAACGAAAAACGCATGGGATGGAAATTATTGCGCCATCAATTCGAAATTCATGGCTATTGTTCTCGAATCACGTGGTGGAGGTGCATTTCTGGTGCTGCCGATACATAAGGTGAGGGAATCAATTTTTGATATCAGGCTTTGTTCAATGCCACACATACATATTCATTTACATATTCCTGAATGGTAAACACTAGATTAGATTTTCCTGCGAGTGGCATACCATAATGGTGGATAGTTGAACTCCAGGCTGCATGATCAGATAACAAACAACGATTCCACTGAGCTAAAGAGCTTAATGACACCGTCTAGTAAGTCTCTTATGTAAGTCTCGAGTAAGTTTCGAGTAAGCCCATACAGCCCAAGGCTCTCCTCTTATTTGGCTTCTTGCTTCGGCAATATTAAGCCTTCTTCCACTTACCCTATGTGCAAAAGTATTATTTTGTTACTTTTAGACAGGCAGAGTTGATATTGATAACCCGAAGGTATCAGGCCATCGAGGCAGAATTCTCGACATTCAATGGAATCCGTTCAATGAGAATCTTATTGCGTCTGCGTCGGAAGATTGCACGGTCAAGGTAAGGTTTTTTCTGACATTTGAATTCTAGATTTTGTAAGGCTTTCCAAACAGTATGTTACGATATCATACTGCAGATTCTAGTAAATGCAGTATGAAATGAAAATGTTTTAGCACGTATGAAATATGGCTTCTTGGGAATACGGTATAGAATGAAGGTGCTAAAAATGATGTTAAAGAAAGATACTAATGAACATAGAATGAAATGAAGATGCTAATGAATATAGAATGAAATGAAGATGCCAATGATTAAAGTTTCAATGGAAGATCTGAACATGATGTTAAAGAAAGATACTAATCAATATAGAATGAAATGAAGATGCTAATAAATATAGAACTAAATAAGATATGAAATGAAATTGTTAATGGATAAGGCATTAAATGAAGATGCTCATGGAAATGGTATGATATAACGATGCTAATAAATACGACGTGAAATGATGATGGTAATGAATATGGTATGGCATGAAGATACAAATGAAAAAGGTATGAAATTAGATGCTAATGAATTAAGGCATAGATGAAAGCTGTATGAAATGGCATAGCGAAATGAAGATGCTAATGAATACAGTTTGAAATGAAGATGCTAACGAATACAGTTTGAAATGAAGATGCTAATGAATGCGGATGCCCATGTGTGCAGTTTCAGATGAAGATGCTAATATGGTATGAAGTGAAGACACTAACGAAAACGACATGAAATGAAGATGTTGTGAATATAGGTATTGAATGAAGATGCCAATGAATATAATAGGAATGAATTTATTGAATGCGGCTAGGAATAAGGTATCGAATTATGAAATAAAAATGCAAAAGAATGTGTTATGAATACAGTTCAGAATAAAGATGTTAGCGAACATGCTATGAAATGAAGATGCTGGTCAATTTAGTATGCAATAAAGCTGAAATATAAGATGAAGACGGTATGAAGATAGTATGAAATGAGTATGCTAGAACAGCATGAGATGAAAAGCTTAATACTAAAAGGTGCCATCTTTGGTATATAATGCATATTATTTCATTATTAATAGTGTTTCTGCTAACCGAAACAAATATAATTTTTAGATTTGGAAAATACCAAACGAAGGCTTACAGACTAACCTCACAGATGCAGTAGTCGACTTGCAAGGTCATCAGAAAAAAGTGGGATGCATACAGTGGCATCCATTAGCCAATAACATTCTAGCAAGTGCCGGATTCGATCACATGATTATAATTTGGAATGTTGAACTTGGGGAACCAGTTAAAGTTATTGACGGCCATAAAGATACGATATATTGCATGAGTTGGAGCAGGGATGGCAATCTCTTGGCAACGACCTGTAAGGATAAGATGATGAGGATTATTGACGCAAGAAAAGGCGAAATAATTTCGGTAGGTAGTGTTTCAAGCAAAGAAACTTTCGCATTTTGTTTATTTGACCAAAATATCCCCGCAAAAGTTTTTAATGTGAAATTCTCGAAAGTTTATCATAGCAAAACTTTCTAGGACAAGAACTGCTCATATCAATGACAAACATAATCTAGGAAACCTCGCTTTCAAGACTAATATAAGCCGCCCAAATTGGGGCTAAGAGAAAGATGTAAGCAACCCTTTAATAAATCACAAGCCCATTAACATTTCCTGGAGGTTAAAAAAAACGAACAAAAACCTTTTAACTTTACCTTGTTTGTCACAGGAAAAGCTGGTCCACGATGGTCCAAAGCAATCACGAGTCTGTTTTCTTGGAAACGATCAAATTGCCACAACTGGCTTCTCTCGTTCCAGTGAAAGACAGCTATCAATATGGAATATCGTAAGTAAAATCAATAAATTGATGTATTGATGAATTAATTGATTGATAAATCGATATGTTGATAAATCCAAGAATTGGTGAATTGAAATTAGTATATATGACTAGCCCCAATGCCAGCTACACAACAAAAAGTATACTTTATGGGTTGAAAAGATCAAATTTATATCAATACATCCGTGAATTCCTGAGTTTATGAATTAATCACTTGATAAATCGATAGACTGATAAAGTCATGAAGGGATGAATTGAAATTAGTATATGTGACTAGTTCTGATGCCAGCTTTGCAACAAGAAGTATACTTTATCGGTTGAAAAGATCAAATTTATATCAATACATCTGTGAATTCCTGAGTTGATGAATTAATCAATTGATAAATCGATAGACTGATAGGGTCATGAAGAGATGAATTGAAATTAGTATATGTGACTAGTTCTGATGCCAGCTACACAACAAGAAATATTGTTAATGTTGATAAAAAGATGAATCGATAGCTCAATGAATTTATATCCGTTTTCTAGAATGACCTTGACCGCCCTTTGAAGAAAGAAGACATCGATTTTGGGTCTGGTGTTATATTTCCATATTTTGATTATGACACAAAGATGCTCTACTTAGCTGGAAAGGTAAAGCCGTATTTGTAATCCTTTTAGAAGTATGAAGGGTCTGAAAGTCACTTCCAATGCAACTAAGGCCCTGGCCAAACGAACAAAACATTGTTTTTCAAACGTCTGAAATTTACTTTTCAAGCACATTGTTTGACCGTTTGGCCAAATCACAAAACATTGCTCATCAAACCTTTTTCGCTTGACACAAGTATAAAATGTTTTTGCATTTTTCAAAAACATTGCTAAGCGATTCTGCTTGAGAGACAATGCTTGCAATGTGGCCAAATAATCAAACAGTGCACGTTAAGAAAATTTTAAACTTTTGACTAACAATGTTTGATCATTTTGCCATACCTTAAACATCCCTCTTCAGAAACCCGCAGTTGAACGCGTTTGAGAAAAACTACCTTCAAAGAGTAAAAAAGACAGTAACTGAAAAACTGGAGAGGATGAAAAAATTGTTTCGCATACCAAAAGCTTCATCGTCTGACACTCTTCAGGGGACCATGACTTCCCAGCTGTACTGCACTTTCTTGCCGCACTCTGCCCTTTTGTGGCCTGTCCAGGATTTAATAAATTCATTCTCCCATCTTGATTACCGGTCTTCCCTGGCCCAATTGACGGTGGAGACTTTGTTCATCAAAGACTTAGATCCTGGCCAATCCAACAAACATTGTTGGTCAAATTTATAATGAAATTTGATTGCCGAACAAATTGTATGACTGTTTGTCCACGTTGAAAAACATTACTCGTCAAAAATTTCTTGCCTGCAAGAAGCAGAAAATAGTTTTGAAGTTTTCGTAAAACATTGGCAAGCAAACTCTTATAGTTTGAGTATGCTTTGTGACGTAGGCAGATAGTCGAACATTGCTTGTAAAGCAAGCCTCAAATGTTTGGCAAACATGATTCATTGGCCTGGACATAACTATTCAAAAACTGTCTAACATTTTTCATGTTTTCCCTCTCAGGGTGATGGAAACATCAGGTACTACGAGCTATCAGACACTGCACCGTTCCTTCACTATTTACATGAATATAGAAGCTCTTCCCCGCAAAGAGGCCTGGGAGCGATGATGAAACGAGCAGTTGATGTGAACACGTGTGAAATTTTCAGATTTTACAAGCTTCATCAAAATGGTCTTTGTGAACCAATATCGATGATAGTACCAAGACGGGTGAGAGGAAGACTTTTTAAGATTCTTTAATTACAAATATGTTTTATTTTAGTTGGCTAGTTGGTTAGTGAGTTAGTGAATTATTTTAGTATACTAGTTAGTAATTTAATTGTTAAATAGTTAGCCAGCTAGGTAGCTAGTAAGTCATTAGTAAGCAATTTGCAAGTTAGTTACATGGTGAGTTAGTTAGTTAGTTAGTAAGTTACTTAGTTGTTAATTAGTTAGCCAGTTAGTGAGTCAGTTCGTTAGGTTATACGGTAGTTGTTAGTTAGTTAGTTAAATAGCTAAATAGTTATTTTAATTAAATAGGCTAGTTAGTTAGTTAAATAATTATTAGTTAGTTAGCTAGTTTGTGAGTCAGTTAGTTAGTTAGTTAGCTGGTTGGTTGGTTAGCTAGTTAGTTAGTTAGTAAGTTAGCAAGTAAGTTAATTAGTTGCTTAGTTAGTTAGTTAGTTAGTTAGTTACTTACATATTTAAAAAGTTATTTAGTTCATTAGAAGTTAGTGAGTCCGTCAGTTAGTTCGTTAGCTGGCTTGGCAGAAAGTTAGTCAATTAGTTGGTTAATTAGCAATTTGGTTGAATTGTTAAAGTAAGTTAAGTAGTAAATTAGTTAGTTAGTTCCTAACTTACTTACTTATAGTCTACCTTACGTTGTATAATCCTAGTTAGAGAAAACGTTATAAAGTGAGAGTAGTTAGTATGAGAATAACAAGGCAATTTAACCTCATTTTTCAGTCTGACAAGTTCCAGAACGATCTGTATCCATTGACACAAGGCGATATACCCTCTCTTGAAGCAGAAGAATGGTTGAAGGGAAAGAACTCGGAGCCAGTTTTGATTTCATTAAAAGAAGGATTTCAACCGACAGATAAGAAATTTGAAACAGTGGAGAAAATGAATAAACATGAACTAATTGAGATGATACCACTGAAAGAGCCACCGACAAATGAAAAGGAGGTACGAGAGCTTTATGGTAATATGATTTGAGGGTCGGGGGGGGGGGGGTAATTGACTTAGTTTTAGAGAGCGACGCACCACCGAAGAAAAAAATACCTATCTATATTTATACCAAATTCCTGAAAATGTATACCCATAATTATATCTAAATATTAACTCGTACACTACTACTATATTATATATGCTTAAATGTACGATAATATGTCAATTCGAATCAAACTTCACAGAGAAAGTGAAAACGAAGAAAAAAATGATACCCTTTTGCGCGGATCGTCCCCGGTCAGTGATGTTCTGTCAAAGTCTAACCTATGAGAAACTGTTTTTGACCCAAAATCTCACAATCATAAGGGTCTTATTTTGTCTTAAATAGCTACAAGCAATTTTGGTCGCATTGTATGCTTAGCAGATGTCACTAGGGAATGACGTAAAAAGCAATACAATGTAACCTAAACTTAGACCACACCAACTCACATTTATCAGACCACAACCCTGGACATTTGTATCGATTAACCATACTATAGACATGCGAAAAATACTCTCTCCGTCTATCACTAGGTATAAGGGTACTTTATAATCAGTTTCAAGCTAGGCATACACAGCATGCGGAGAAATACCCAGGGGTAAGGGAAGAGGGAAACATTTTTTAGCTACGACTCTCTGGGTTGTTCTTTCATTCAAGAATTCCCTTTCTGAGTACAACATTTTATTTCCAGCTTCGAAAAGCATTCTACGATCATGAAGATGAAATAAAAAAATTGAAAGAAATGCTACGAGCACGGGACTTGAAAATAATTCAACTTGAGAGACAGCTTTCAGATGAAGTTCGATGATGATGATGGAAAACTCAACGACATTTTTTGACTGAAGAGAGTTTTGTTGAACTGAAATAACTAGTAATTTACGTGTTGTTTCCCAGAGAACCAGTTATTACTTTCTTTGATGTTGTGGCCTAATTAATAGCAGCAAGGTTGATCAAAACCAACTGCAATTACCCACCGTAAAAGGTATGTGATATGATAATGAGCTTTCCCGCGCTAGGACTAGTCGCATTTACTAATTTAATGAATGTCATGAGCAAGGGATTTGAAAATCACGCAGCTTTAGAGACCAATTTTTCATAAAATATGACGATGAAGAAATCATTGATATTTTGTGGATGGCGGAGAATTTTCTTGAACTAAAATAACTAGTACTTTTTGTATACCAGAGCAACATTCTTATTTGACGTTATGATGTAATTAATAGCGATTAGGCAGATCAAAACCAACTAATAATTGCAATGCTCGTTGTAAATGCTATGTGATACGATTAATGAGCTATCCCGCGCTAGGACTAGTCGCATTTACTAATATAATAAATGCCAACAGTAAGGGATTCGAAAACTACGCAGCTTTAGAGGCAAATATTTGATTAAGTACGATGATGGAGAAATCAATGACATTTTGTGATTGAGAGAGAGGGTTTTGCTGAACTAAAATAACTATTTATTAATTTGATCTTGCCAGTGCAGAAGCCCGCCCCTTACTGCTAACAGTATGTCAGAGGTTACGGCTACCGACAACATGTTTCTCTTTTAGGCCTAGTTTAGACAGCGCATTATGGGTGCGGCGAAATAAATTCAGCTTGCATCACGAATGATGCGCTGTTAGAGCGCTTTAAACTACATGATGGATTCAGAGAGCGAATTTAATTTAGAGCGCATTAAAGGAAAAGATGTAATTCGCTTGTAATTCGCTTGGAGCAGCGCATTATGAGCGCATTTAATAATTTAAGTCGCTTCAAAAAGTGGTTGGTTTATACAGCACATTATGAGCGAATGAAATTGATACTTAGACAGATTTTTAGGCAATAATTTAATTCGCTGCGCCCATAATGCGCTGTCTGAACTAGGCCTTATACAGACAACCTCAGTACAGTTTAGGGAGGCAAAACAACACGAATTTAAACTGAATACCGGAATCATCAATTCATAATCAAACATAGGAAATAAATATAAACAGAAACACATAAAAACTTAAACATTTTCTGGATTTAATATTCTATAATTCTATTAATTAATGAGAATTTATAAATCATGTAAACAGGTTATGAAATTTCGATTTTCATTTTTCACGAATGCCGGGAAAATTTCTCGTAGCAATTCGTAACAAAGAGCCATTATAATGGCTGAAGCATGACAGGTATCAGGGCTAGTTATATACTATATACGCTTTTTTCAATAAAGAACCACTTTATAAGGAACCTACATGTAGAAGGACCGAAAATTTAAAGAACTTATACTACTAAAGAGAATATCGTTAAGTAACTTCTCAATGTCGAATGCTTTTATCATTGCAAATAACCAAGAATTAGAAAGCCGGTTCAATTCATTTGCAGTCGAAAATCACTTAAATTATACGGTACACATGTACCAAATGTTTCCTTGAGTAGTCTCGAGCTTTGCTCATATACAAGTGTCTCTCTTTTATTGTCAGGACCACTGCAAACTTTTAGAACTAGGGCTTGAGGTAGATTCCTTATAAAGAAAAGCGTGTAATACATGACAATGTGCAAGGACCGGGGTTGTACCTCAGTAACGTCAAGAGGGGGATCCAGCGGGGTCAGAGGATCGGGGCCAGGGCTGTGAAGGGGCCCGTAAAAATTGAAATTATTCGGTAATGCCCGCTCATTACATCACAACTCCAATTCGAATGTGTACGACGTTTAGATTGTAGCCACTCTGGAATGGCTTCATGTGCGACACTTTTGATGACAAAACACGAGATTCGTAAACATTAGGGATCATAACCATGTCCTGTCCGGCCCTGTCCATGGGGTAATACACCAAATAATAGCTGTTTCCTTTGGGCAATACTGAAAAATATTAACCCAACAGCCTCGCAAGCTCAGTTTCGTGCTGATGGCTTCGAGTTAATATTTTCTCTTGCAGGCTGCAAGGTAAAATTTAGTACTAAAATAGGGTTGAAAATTAGGAGACATGTAGAATTAGGCCCTGCGATGGGTTTCATGAAAAAAAGAATTAATGCGAGTTACAAGCCCTGAGAAATTTTCCCAGCATTCACCACGTGAACTAGTTCTGGCTGTCTTTTGACAAATTTAATACCAGCATACAATTCGAAACTATATTCACAATACGTGACTACGTCACCAGCTCACACAAACGAGGTTAAGTACATTCGAAGCATAGTAACTAGTAGACCAGTTTTAAAACAAATACAAACTCCACAACAAATTAACAAGTCACATCATACCGAGGCTCATCATGTAAAGAAAATCTCAGCCTCGTTTCTCCGACCAATGACGTCACCACTTTCAGAAACCTGTAGAATGCGCATTGTATTGGTTGTCTGGGAGCCTGGAGACCAGCCAACAACAAAAACAATGAATGAGCCTTTGCGAATGAAACCCATGTCACGTCCAGCCTTCACTGCAAACATCAAACGAGCGTTGACGTCATCAGACCAGTTCTTCTCACGTGATTCGTCATAATACAATGGGAACAGACCACGTGATAAATGAGCTTGCCTAGCAACGCCTTCGTTTCTGGTTATTAGGATTGTTGGACAGCGTGGTCGGTAATGAGATAGGATGCGAGCGGTTCTGCAATGGAAAACATTTCTCCATTAATTGTTAAGTTCAGGGTTTTTAAAGAAATTTTAGAACTGCACATTATCTTTATTAGCCAGCATAGCTAGTAAGGGGGGGGGAGGAGTTTACGGAAAAAAGATTGTTTAAACCTTTTATACAAAGGCCTCATATCTTCAAAAGGACTACTGTTTATTCTCTGAAGCAGAACAAATAGCTACCTATCATTGTCAAGAAATTCTTTTGGGGGCTACAATGGCAAGCCCTCTCGACTGGAATGGAAAGTATGGCAGGTAGAAGTAACTTATGATGACGCAAATATGACAAAATTTACTCATGTAGGGATGCATGGGAAAAATTTTTTAAATTTATGTTTCTAGAATCTCTCTGGTGATCATTTTATGACTCAAACTCAAATAATATGCAAAAAATTGCAACCAGACCATGCCGTTTTACTAAACGCAACAATTTTTTAACTGCACGATTAAGCTTTTAAACTGCACCACGCTAAGAAAAACCCTGGTTAAGTTGTTATTAGCGCCAAAATTTGACGTGTTGGAGGGGGGGGGGGGGTTAGCAAACAAAAAATGCTCGGTTTCTTGCTGCTTGCTGAGTCAGGTCCTGTTTACACGTGGCCGGATCAATTTAAATCCGAAACAAAATTGATACGGATACGCTTCCCGTTTACACAAGCAATCTTCATCAAAATCAATACTGATAGACGGATCAATTTTGATCCTTCTAGCAAGACGTTTTCAAAGTGATCCGGTCTCGTGTAAACATTGTCACTCCGACTTACTTTTGACCCGTTCTTAAAAACGTTTATGCGCAATGTCCACATTTTATTCGAATTGCAGCCTCTCTTCGTTAGCTAGGCCTCTATTTCACGCGAATCCGCACTTGGAAAGCCTATCAGCAACATAAGTAGTGCGGCTCTATTTAAACGCAACCGATCCGTATCCTTTTTGATAGGGATCAAAAGTGAACCGGTCTCGTGTAAACCGGGCCTCAGATAGCATCAAAATAGCATCAGAAAGGAATACCGCTTACCTTCCACTAGTTGAAAATACAATGATAGTAGCGGCATTGACTTTGAATGATGCACTGACTGCTGCAATGCATGTGGTTTCTGTGGCATCTGTCAGTGATTTGGCATTCTTAAGATCATCGTAAAGATTACGATGAAAGATGGCTGCCTCCGCTTCTCTGCAGATCTGGAAAGAAAGTTTTAGATTAATTACTCCACCAGTATTTTTCTTGCATTTTGAGTTAAGAAGGTGAAGGTGAAATGGTGTTTTAGCGCCAGTCCCTAGGATCTCAGTAGTAGGTTAACTAAGCGAGATCTCGACCCTGGCTGTGACGCTGCCGTGGCTGGGCTCGAACCCTGACCACACTGAGCTTCTGACACTACGAGTCAGCTGGATTACACCACGACCCCACAGCAACTTAAGAACAATCTTAAGGTCTGAAAATTACGCACTACTTAAGGCAGGCGCAAACCGTGCCAACATTATTGGCCAGTATGTTGGCTGAAAATAGGCCGACATATTAGTACGGTTTGCCATACCGTCACGACATCTGAGATGTTTAGAGATGCTGACGTCATCTACAAATGATCTTTTGCAAACATGGCCGAAAAGGAGGTAGCTGTTTGTTTATTGCTCGTTCTTTTGGTTGACGACGAAGAAGAAAAACTCAGACTCCAAATCCAACCACCATCTTAAATCTATATTTCACATTTTAAGGTGTCCAAAATAACGACCGAAATTGGAAATTTTGTGCCAAAATGTTGGGAGACATAGCAAGCCATACCAACTCATCAACTTCGCACAAATCGATGAAAATGTTGGCTAGCATTTAAAAACATGTTTAAAAATGGTGGCCAAGTTTTTTTCCTTAACAGCATGTTTGTTTGAACAACATAAAAGGCAAACCGTGCCACCATGTTGGCCAACAACTGTTGGCGGCGATGTTGGCCAAAATGTTGGCACAGTTTGCGCCAGGCTTTACCTTATGCATAGTAAGAACAGCTTGAGATGGATATGCCCCCTTGGCGGTCTCCCCTGATAACATGACACAATCGGCGCCATCCAATACAGCATTGGCTACATCTGAGGCTTCAGCTCTTGTTGGACGGGGGTTATCTGTCATTGATTCTAACATCTGTAAAAAAAATAAAAACACAACTCATGGTAACAAAAATAGCAACAAACTGTGATAGTGATAGTAGTAGTAATGATAATAATAGTAGTTCTAGTAACAGCAGTACTAATAATAGTAATAGTAACTGTGACCTTAATAGTTATATTTAAAAATAATGCAGTAACATTATAACAGTAGTAACTGTAATAATATCAATAATAATAATAGCAATAGCAACAGTACCAGTAACAGTAATAGCAATGAAAAAAATATT
Organism: Chrysaora quinquecirrha; assembly: GCA_014526335.1. NCBI lineage: Eukaryota > Metazoa > Cnidaria > Scyphozoa > Semaeostomeae > Pelagiidae > Chrysaora > Chrysaora quinquecirrha. Next base: position 40,240 of record JACTAT010000207.1, read on the forward strand.
TCAACAGTAACAATAAAGGTAATAGTAATAGCAATAGTAATAGTAATAACGAAAGTAATATTAATAGTAATAGGACTAGTAAAAGTAATAATAATAGTATAATGAGAGTAACAGTAACAGCAACAATAGTAGTAATAGTAATAGTAACAAAAACAGTAATAGTAGTAGTTATAGTAATAGCAGTAGTTACTGTAATAGTAATGATGATAAAAATGGCAATAACCCTAGTAACAGTAATAGTACCAGCAATTATAAAGGTAACACTTATAGTAACAGAAACGTTAATGCAATAGTAACAGTAACAGTAATAGTAATAGCAATGGTAATGGCAAAGTAATAGCAATAGGAAAAGAAATAGCAAAAGTAATAGCAATAGCAATAGAAATAGTAACAGTAATAGTATCAGAAATAGTATCAGGGACAGTAATAGTAATATCAATAGCAATGACAATATTAATAGCAATAGTAATAGCAATAGCAATAGCAATAGAAATAGCGACAGTAACAGTAATAGTAATAGCAATAGTAATGGCAATAGTAATAGCAATAGTAATAGCAGTAGTAATAGCAATAGCAATAGCAATAGCAATAGTAATAGCAATAGCAACAGTAAAAAAGTAATAGTAATAGTAATAGCAACAGCAATAGTAATAGCAATAGTAATAATAATAGCAATAGCTATAATAACATTAATAGTGATGACTAATAGCAATAAAGCAAAAGTAATAACGATAGTTATTTTTCTTAACAGCCACAAGACGAAGAAATTCATCAATTAATCAGCTCACCTGAGTTGCGCAGATAACAGGTTTGGCAGCCATGTTACATCTAGCTATGATCATCTTCTGCGCAAGAAACACTTTTTCCAGCGGTATCTCCATGCCCATGTCGCCCCTAGCAACCATGACGCCATCAGCCTCAACGAGAATTTCGTCGATATTTAAAATGCCTTCGTGATTTTCAATTTTGGCTATAATTTTGATGTTTTTTCCTTCTTCACCCAAAACTTTCTTCACTTCTAAAATGTCTTTTGCTTTGCGTATGAATGATGCAAATATCATATCAACCTATGAAAGTAACTTACCCCCTTGAGAACTTAGCAAGAGCACTGATATCATCCAAACATTCCAGCATTTGCCGGGGGTTCGCAAAGTATCAATTTATACTATGTAAAATTCCAATCAGTTTTGGCCAGAATTGTGGAGGGCTCGACAAATTGTCTGGGCTACCGTTTCAGCAACGCAAAAATCATGTTCAATCACAAAAAGAACGTAATTACACCCGGTCAGCCTGTCAGCGCAGCTAATATCGAACATAACTTCCAATATCTCCAGGGGGTTTCGAGTTTGACTAAGGCTCTGTCTACACGGATATGGTCAATGAAAACGCATCAAAAGTTTTGCATCTAAACGAGCGCTTTCACAATGTTTTCGCTGTCCACATGTGTTCGCTGTTCTTCCTGCTCAAACAATTTAACCTGACAATTCGTTAGAATTCAGAAAAATCGGGCATCCTTAGAGGATCATCGGACATTTTTGGTCAAGACTTCCAATGCTGGACCTAGGCCTTTCTTGTAACTCCCCCCCCCCCTATGAACCTAACAGATGCAAAGACATTGCAATAATCATTTGGGAATTCCAGGGGGTAAAACAAAGCTCAACTGCTTCATTTGCTCATTGAGTTCTTAGAACAAATTACATAAACAGAAACCATTATGAAGAAGTGAAGCTTTGTTTCGCATTGTCTCTTGTTACCCCCCAGCAAATATGGCTGATTCAAAATGAATATTATGCAACTCCAGGGGGTATAAAAGGCTTTTCACATACCTTTTGCTCAACTCCAAACTTTAGATCGGCCTTATCCTTTTCAGAGACAGCTGGTAGGTCCACAATGCATCCTGGGAGATTGCAATTCTTTCTACTTCCAATCGAGGCTGTATTCAACACCTTAACCATCACGTGATCACTGTGGATTTCTTGGACCAATAGGGACAGCATTCCATCAGCGACTAGGATCTTCGTTCCTTTTTGCACTGATTTAGGTAGGCCCACATAGTCGATATAGAGAAGTTCTTTATCACATTGCTCTCTGAAATTTTCATCTATTGTTAGTTTCAAGACTTGGTCCTTTTCGTATTTTGTTTCAGTGTCCTATAAGATGAATTTTTATAAGATAAGCATGATACAGTTCAGGATAAAGCCACTATGTATAGATCATTTCGGTAGGAAAAAAAATTTTCGTAATCGCAAGATATCAATTTTTCGATGCAAAAACCGTATAAAGCACCCAAAAATTAGTCTAGGTGCAAAGTTTTATTATCTCAGCGCTTGAATAATCGATTTTACGAGCGTTCAAAGCTTACGATTTTATAAGGGCCTTGCCCCTTGTGGGGTAAAAGTTTCACCAAGTTCATTTATTACGGTCAAAGCCTTTATGAAATCGGGGTTCATAAAATTAAGAACACAAGCGCTAGGACAGTGAAACTTTGTACCTAGACTAAGTTTTGGCTGCTTTATAAGATTTTCATATCAAAAACTCGATATCGTTGACTTCGAAAAATTTTCATGCTGTCTGACGTCATACCGAAATGATCTATAGCAACTAAGACTAATACACAGTCTGACTTAAAGAGGAAGAATTACGGATATCAACAATGCTCATTAATGAAATTACTGTAAGTTAGTAATAGTGCCAGCCATTAATAAGTAACACTTTTTTTTCTTTCTTTCTTTCTTTAAAGTTGGTAGCACTGTAGCTTAAAATTAACAAACTTTTAGCTAATTTAAACCAACTAACTAAAACTAGTAGTACTTGCTATAGTGATATTGTTAGCATCTTCATTTTAGATACACGTTTTTTTTTATAAGAAAGTTATTTTTGGGCCAGTATTGAAACTTTCTTACATATTTCATGTTTTCAGTATCAAAACTTTCTTTTGACTTTCTTAGTAAAAAATTTTGGAATGCAGTATTTCTAACAATACATTGCACAAGTACCACGTTTTTCAAAGAAAATAATCATTAGACTCGTTTAGGCTAATAGCAAGATGAGCGACTGAACAGAAGAGCAAAAATAACGCACAGAACATTAGGAGTGAAAGTATGAAACAGAACTTTCTTAAGTTTCAAGAATCCAGTATTGAACTTTCTTAAGTTTTTAAGATGTTGAGCACTTCTTTCTTATAAACCACTTTCTTATAAAAAAAAACGTGTAGCTAACTCAAAAAAATTTGATTTAAAATTCATTGGTATCATATTCATTGCAATCTTCATTTCATACCGTACTAATTTGCACTGCCTTGGGGCGTGCTGTATTGCCCAAAGTAGACATATATGATCATATATGTTATATATGATTTATAACCTACGGGCTGGGCATAGTCACCACCCTGAATGATTACAAAACTTGTATCCTATTTGATCCCAATACAACGAAGCCATTATCAATCAATCAATCAATCTTTTTATTTGTTAATGCAGGTCAGGGGTTCTGGCAACTATACAGCTGATGTGGACCTGCAGCTTGTGCCCCCAGACTGATATTCTAGAACGAATACCCTGGGTACTCATTTACAGACCTCGGAAGGATGGACAGCTGAGTTGACTGTAGGCTTGTGGAAAGTGGTCCCGACGAGATTCGAACCCACGACCTTGCGATCATGAGCCGAACGCCTTGACCACTCGGCCACACCACCAGAATCCATTAGGTGCTGCGTTGTAAATCTGAGAATTTCAAACATTTGACATAATGAATCGGCATTACCGGATAATAATGCCCCATCATAATGTTCCATTTAAATGTATTCAAACAAACAAATCTCATTAAAGAGTTTCTGCCTTGACAGAGGGTAATAATAAATCAAGACTTACCAAACCAGCCTTCATAATACCAGTCCTAATTTCCGGTCCTTTAGTGTCCAAAGCAATAGCAACCGGATGGGGATATTCAACTTTCGCAGCCTCTCTTACGTTGTCTATTGTCTTCTTATGGTACTAAAAATTAAACAGAATCTATCAGATCAGAATGAAGTAAAAGATGAGAAGTGCCTTAATTTAATCTAAAATTTAATCTTGAAGGTTTTTGAGGAGATCTTTTACAAGAGGAGGTAAAAGAGAGGGGTTTTAGAACAGAGAGAGGAATCTTTGGAGAGGGCAAAGCATTAGAGACATGATAAATGGGAAGATGTGTGCGTTGGTAACTAAAAAATATGGTACAGAAACAATCAGAGCAGAATGAACAGAATCAGAGCAGAATGAAGTAAAAGGAGGGAATTACTGTGAAATTTCATTTAATCTTAAAGGTTTTTGAGGAGGTTTTTGAGCAGACTAAATAAGAGAAAGAAGCTCTTTTAAGAGAGAGACTAATAAGAGAGAGGGGTATGTTAGAGAGGGGCGTATGAGAGAAGGCCTCATGACAAAGGAATTTATTAGAAAGAGAGACTTATTAGAGAAGGAGCTAATAAGAGAGATGGGCTTAAACAGAGGGGTGTATTAGCGAGAGAGAATTAGAGAGATGCCTGAGTTGGTAATGGGTGTATAAAAAAGAGCTTTTTACAGGGGAGAGGCTTACGAGAGATGGGACTAAACTAGAGAAAGAAGCTCTTTTAAGAGAGGCTAATTAGAGAGAGAAGTGTGTTAAAAAGATTGTATAAGAGAAGGGCTCATAAGTTAGAGGGATTTGTTAGAAAGAGGGGCTTATAAGAGAGGGTGTTAAAAAGAAAGAGGGGCTGAGAACAGAAGGGGATGTATTAGAGGCTAATTAGAGAGATGGGTGCATTGGAAAGGGGTGTATAAGAGAGAGGCTTGTACAAAAGAGGAACTTATCTGAGAGCAGACTAAATAAAAGACACTCTTTTAAGAGAGAGATTAATTAGAGAGAGGAGCGTGTTGGAGAGGGGTGTATAAGAAAAGGGTCTCAAAAGGGAGAGGAATTTATTAGAAAGAGGGGCTTATTAAAGAAGGAGCTAAAATAGATTGGGGCTTAGAAAAGGAAGTACTAGGAAAAGAGAGGCTAATTAGAGAGAGGCTAATTAGAGAGAGGTGGCGTTGGCAATAATGTATAAGGTGGTGTATAAGCGAGAGGCTTGTGTGAGGAAATGGCTTATTAGATAGAAGATTTAATTAGAGAAAAAACCTGCTTATAAAAGAGAGAATTTGATTATTTAGTAATGTTGTCCAATAGAAGTGCCAGACTTTTCTTTATATCATGCTTCAGTTATACATACAAATAGTCAAAAGTAATTGAGCAGTGTACCTCATGTGTGCCATGAGAGAAGTTCATCCTAGCTATATTCATTCCACTGTAAATCATTTCCTTTAGTTTCTCCACAGACTGACAAGCTGGACCTAAAATAAGATGAATAACAGTAATGAAGGAGAAATGGTGTATTTAGTGCCTGTCACTAGGATATCAGTAGAAGGTTAAATAATTGAATTTCATGAAACCTCAACTCTTGCTGTGATGTTACCACAGTCAGGATCAATCCCCAACCTCCCTAAGGGTGTGTTCTTCTGAACATCGAAAAACCTTCCTCGAAAACAGAATGCTTCCAAAAACAGAATCCATGATTCTCAAGAAACACGAATTCTGGAAATCTGAAAACTTTTGTGCCAAAATCATTGCTTGCCTCGTTCTCAGACCCATTATTTGAATGTGTCCTTGCAACTTGTAAAACAGAAGTTGCTATCCAAATTCAAACCGATAATCTCTGAAATCAATCCATGTTAGCCAGTTTCTATATTAATTCTCCCTCTAAACGACTGGCAACATATAGGCATCAAACTTACCTATCGTACAGACGATGCCAGTGCCTCTGACCACAGGTGGTACAGAGTCAACATCAAGGGCACAGGTAAACTCCAGGTGATTTCTTGCATGGGCAACATTGAGTTTGGCATCTCTCTCTGCCATGTCCTCCTTATACTCAAATCTAGCAACTTTTCCAGACATCTTGGTTTATTGAATTTTTCAAAAATCTGTAAAAAAGAGCACTTTTGTCAAATGGCATGATATAGACCCCTGGGGCAGGATTGAAAATTTCTCAAATAGGGAGTTTTGAATGCTAAATTGATTCAAAAAAAGGTTGTACTAGATTTTTGTTGAACTAAAAGCATTTCCATAAAGCATCCAAAACATAGTCTGGTGACAAAGTTTCAGTCTCCTAGCACTAGCATTATTAATTTGATGAGCATTAAAAGTATAAGATTCTTTTAGGACTTGACCATTAAAAGTGGCTAGGATGGGGGATCGAAATGGTGGGCTGGGATGGAAATTTTCATTGTGAAAGATTCTTTATTTCTTTGTTGGGAGAGCTTGACTTTGACAAGAGTGTTTGGTGATGCTCCCTGTGGGTCCATATTATAAGGAAGCCTTATCAACACTAAACATTTCATGACCAGTGCTTAATAATGCTTAAGGTTTAGTCACAATTTTCAGATTGACTAGTAAGCAAGCAAGCAAGCAATCCTTATTTGTTAATACAGGTCAGGGGTTCTGAGAGCTATACAGCTGATGTGGACCTGCAGCTTGTGTTTCTAGAGCAAATACCCTGGGTACTCATTTACCGACCTCAAAAGGATAACTTTGAGCCCTTATAAAATCGTAAACACTTTTGTCACTTGGGGCAATATGACTTGAGAGCCTACTTAGTTTAACAGGTGGAAGATCTCGGTAGTAGAGGTTAACTAATGGAGAACTCAACCCTGGCTGTGAGACCATCATGGCTGGGCTCAAACCCTGACTACACTGAGCTCCTGATACATGCTAGCAAATCTATAATCACTACTGTGGTGGATAATCACTACTGCGGTGGTACTATTTGCGTACTGTGGTGGTAGCTTCTGTGTACTGTGGTGGATAATCGCTACTTGTGGTGGGTTACTATGCTTGCGGTGGTGGCAGTTTTGGCGCACTGTGGTGGATAATCACTACTTGTGGTGGGTTATAATGCTTTATGTGTTGAATACGAAATCATAGCAAAACTCTATAGATCAAGCAAGAAAAAACCACAAAATCCACCACAGTATGCCAAAACTGCCACCACCGCAAGCATAGTAAACCACCACAAGTAGTGATTATCCACCACAGTACGCCAAAACTGCCACCGTCGCAAGCATAGTAACCCACCACAAGTAGCGATTATCCACCACAGTATGCAGAAACTACCAACACAGTACGCAAATAGTACCACCACAGTACGCAAATAGTACCACCACAGTAGTGATTATCCACCACAGTAGTGATTATAGATTCGCTAGCGTGTGATATGACAAATCAGCAGGATTACACCAAAATGCTACACCACATAGCAATAGTAATGGGAACAGACCGATTCAATGAAATGCTTACTAGATTAAAATCTCAAGGTATCAGGTTTTTAATGCAAAAATCGTAAAACACCATCAAAAACTTAGTCTAGATACAAAGTTTTGCTGTCCTAGCGCATTTATTCCTAATTTTATGAGCATACAAACTTCCCATTTCCATAAAGGCTTTGACCACAAAAAATGAAATAGGTGAACATTATACATCCACTGGGTCTAAGCCCTTATAAAATCATAAACTTTGAATGCTCGTAAAATCAATAATACAAGCTCTAAGATACTGTAGTAAAACTTTCCATCTAGACTAAACTTTTGGTGCTTAGTAGGACAAATTTGGCATAAAAAGCTTTGGGAATCTGAAAAATTATAAATAATTGCTATATCAGTCTGTAGCCACAGCTATACTGGCCGACAGCACCTTCAACAACAAATTGATATAAATGATTATATTGATGAGCTATGGTAATGGATCCATCCTATTGTTTTAAATATTTGAAAGACAGCTGGGAAAGTTAGAGACCCACCCGGGGCACATACAGGCAGGGGGGCCTGTTGCTGTTTGAAAGCGGCATCTGGGTGGGATTAACTATTAACATTTGAATCTACCACATTAAATTCTTTTGTCACTTTTAAGCAACTGATACGCAAAAGAAACCCGGTTTAGAAAGCCCTGTTTTTTTTGAGAGAAGATAAAGTTTTCTAAAGCATCCGTTTAGCCTTGTTAGGCCCAAATTTCGGTTCCTCTTCCCCCTTTTTACGCTTTGTTTCCCAAATCGGCTACAAAAATGTTCCTTGCTCTTACAAACCGCTGCTTAAACTTAAAGAATTAAAATCTGTGTATTTTAACTCACCTTCAGACAACGATTTTCTCTGAAAATCTTGTTAGGAGAGCGTCTTTTGGTTAGAATACTCGACAGACTGGCCTAAGGACAAGAGAACAACCAGCCAGAGAAACGCAAAGGCTCTCAAAAGTAATCACGTGATAAAACAAGCACATATCACGTGATATATTGCAGCCGTCACATGTCTTGAAGAGAATTGGGGGGGGGGTTTCGCTTGGTTTCGACCGGCTAGGGGGAGGTACGATTATTAGGGAGAGTTTTTCGTTCTTACTGAAGATTCACTTGTCTCGCGTTACTGACTGATTTGCAGTATTTGTATATGGTAGTGCCAAAAGGATAATTTTTGACAAAAAGTCAGCAATCCCACAATTACCCACTCCTCCTATACCAAAATAGACAAACTTCCTTCTCCTCCAAACACCATACTTTACACTGTAGAACCTTTCAACGAAAAACGTATTTCGAAAGTTTAATGCTGATAAAATGCAATTTTATCACAGTTAATTGCACGAGGAGCGTGTGTTGCTTTTCCCGTAAGAATTCGACGGGATTCAAGCGAATTCTTATGGGATTGTTTAAGGATTGCATTATTGATGAATTTCGTGTGTTCGTAGGAGATGCTGGAGTTCAACTGTGGTTTGTATAGATTCTTTATTCTCTAATGCCTACTGGGGATTTGTGTTATGTTTTTGAATGTGCAGTTTATCATGTCTCGATGCTGGGTTTGGGCATCATTTAAGTTTCCTCAAAGCCGAAGGTGGTTAAAAGTTTTTTCTCCAAGCTCTCTGAAATTATGAGTGAGGAACAGAATAGTATGACAAGTACGAAAGATGCTTCTTCATCTGAGGCTGTTAATTTGTGAGTTAGTCGGCTGGCAAGATCAGTAACTAATATGCAAAAAATTTGCAAAATTTGGTTCAATTGTGCTCCAACCAAAGCTCAACAAACATGTAAGAATTCTACCGTTAATTTGTGTTCGTCTCTCCAGCTTGGAGAAATGAGTATGCGTTTATCCGGCTCGGGCAGGCAGTGATTTAGCAAGAATCTCCAGCTTGGAGAAATGAGAATGCGTTTACCCAGCTTGGGTAGGGAGCGATTGAGGGCGTCTCTCCAGCTTGGAGAAATGGGAATGCGTTTACCCAGCTTGGGTAGGGAGTGATTGAGAGCGTCTCTCCAGCCAGTACCGTCGAGAGGTGGGGTAGGGGAAGGTAAAAGGTCCAGGGCCCAGGCCCCGGAGGGGCCCGTAAAAATTATGGACCATAACATTTTGTTATTGCCCTAAAATTTTATTGACTCAGGACAGGCTGACAGACCTCGCAGTATTGAGCATCGAGAGCGAAATTGCAAGAACTATTGGCTTTAATGGCATCATTAACCATTTTGCAAACATGAAAGCGCGAAAAGTGTTATTTTGAGAGTTTGAAACTTTGTTCCTAATATTTTTTTTTTATTTTACTAACACAAAACGATGCTTATCACTCACCATTACTGTCTTTTCAATAACCTTGCGTGAAATACTCAAATTATTTTTCATGATACATATTTTAAAAGGGCGTTTCCCTCATTTTCCGAGAGTTTAGAGGGCGTGGTCACAAAAATTTTCTCGGGGGCTTCGCCCCCAAAACCCCTTTAGTACCCGCCCCTCCGGATAACTCCAGGGCCCGAGCTGGCTCTCGACGGCCCTGTCTCCAGCTTGGAGAAATGAGTATGCGTTTATCCGGCTCGGGCAGGCAGTGATTTAGCAAGTTTCTCCAGCTTGGAGAAATGGGAATGCGTTTACCCAGCTTGGGTAGGGAGCGATTGAGGGCGTCTCTCCAGCTTGGAGAAATGAATATGCGTTTACCCAGCTTGGGTAGGGAGCGATTGAGGGCGTCTCTCCAGCTTGGGGAAATGAGAATGCGTTTGCCCAGCTTGGGTAGGGAGCGATTGAGGGCGTCTCTCCAGCTTGGAGAAATGAAAATGCATTTACCCAGCTTGGGTACGCAGTGACAGACAGGATCCTGGACAGAACGCCATTCAACAGTATCCTTGAGGAAGAAATCGACATGAAAATGGGTTTGTTTTGACGTTCTTCACGCTTTGATTTGTTGGTAAGAAAATTGGGTAAGCTTTCATGGTCGAGGCTATGTTCTCCAGATTTCATCGGGAGTTCGGTCGGGGAATGGGGGACCTCTTCGAGTTCTATTGCGGGAAAAGATGGATTTTCCTGTTCATTCCCTGTCCCGATTTCCCAATAATAGGATTTAGGGGTTTGGTTTCGCTACAAACCTAATAATCATATGAATTAGGATTAGGTTAAGCGAATTTGGGCTGATGCACCAAAAGCCCAAAATAGCTCCCTATGATGTGAGAACATAGCCTCATGCCTGATATTTACATAAATGATGAATGAGCTATATGTCTGAGGGTGCTTTATTTTTGTTAGCAGCATTTTTGTTACATTGTTTTGGACTTTTTCCAATGCCCAGCATTGCTCAATTCATGATTCCAGGTCCGCAGGTCCACGCTTCCATTGAGAAACAAATCCAATAATGAATAGCGGACCACGGAATTTCGGACCTTACGACTGAGAATCAGGGAACAGAATTAAGTGCTAACGAATGTAATGACTAGACCGTTTGTTCCAGTATTTGCTACTTTCGGCCCATGTTTTATTGATTCTATTGTATTAGTCTTGGTTTTTTGAACCACACAATGGAATCAATAGGAAATTTTAAAAAAATGGCAATTTTACTGACTCTGTCTTGTGCGTGGAATTTCTAATTTCGAAAGCATGCGCGAATGATGAGAAATCAAACTTGTGCACGCAGGAACACGATGAAATGTACATAAAAGGTGCTTATTTTATTCCCAAAGGTATTGGTGATCAAAACGACGATAACGGCTTCGATCGATCGATCAAATTTCGAATACTCGCTCTAGTGAGGTCTAGAAATTGGTTTTACTCGTTCGTTCTTTCGAAAGTTCTGAATTTTCGAAATTTTTATCTGCAAAATAAAGCAAAGGTTATTTCTCTTCGAGTCATCAGAAGGCCAAACAGGTAGTGTAAAAATTTTACGAAGTCCTTCTTGTTCAAATCGATCCTTGCCACTGCAAGACTGGCCTTTGGAGTCTTTGGTCTTTATAAGAACACCTTGAATGTACTTGAAATAATGCATAGGCCTACCTGTTGGTTTATATTTAGAAAAAAAGGAATGAAAATATATTTAGCCTTGAAATGTAGGGCCCATTTTAAACTTAATTTCGTTTTTATTGCAATTCTTTGATCGTGATGAAAAAAGGCGCCAAAATTTTCAAAATTTGTTGCTACCGTTGCCCTGTTGTTTGGCAGCCTGAAAAGGAACGAACCTTAGGCCTACAGAGCTATGGGGGGATCATCGCATTCTTGATTTTGGTTTTCTTTCGATAGCTTGTTGTTTTTTGTGAAAATGGAAATTTTAAATCAATTTTTAAACTTTGATCTGCTTTTTGTTCTTCTTTGGCAATTGGATAGGAAAGGCGTAATGAGCTTATTTGAGCTTTACGTAGACCAATTTTCACTGGTCTACGACTATTTTTGTCAAGGGGCGATTCACTCCTTGAAATCTCGTTCACCTTTGCTGGAAAGTGGAAAACCTATTTTTTCACAGAAATCCCTTGGAAATCCTTTTGTTTTCATAAAAATCTTTTCTTTTTCTATCAAAGTATTAGGTCTGCAATATGGTTCATTCAAAAGATTTAAAAAAACAGAAAGAAGCATACTACAGATCTTCTAGAAGAAGAGTGAAATCGGTAAGGCAAACATTTCAGACCTAGTTTAGACATTCAATTTAATTTGAATCGCTCTTAGTGCGCTGTTGTTGCGAATGCAAAAATTGCTTGGTTTAGACTGCGTGTTAATTCCTTGGGCCTCCTTGGAGCAATTTACTTCTTGGAATCTTTTACTCCCTTTGCTGATGCTGGGAATTCTATTTTTTTTCATATAAATCTCCTGGAGATCCTTTTGGATCAAGGGGAATTTGGTACGCCTTTTCAAGGAGTGAATTGCCCCTCGGCAAATCTGCTCCGCTCAGTGTGTGCTGTTTAAGCGAAAGGCGCTCCACCCACTTCACTTCAATCCTAGCCAAGAAATCAACTTCAAGGTCTTATGTTTAGTTTTTGATAGAACTCTCAGCAAATATTGCAAATAGGATTATGATGGATGCAGACTTGGTTCATATTTTAGAGAAAAAGCAAGGAAATTAACGATCACATGAATTTTAAAGGGGCTTTGTTACTCATTTATTTTTGGAAATTTCTGATTTTGGATTCACCCTTCCATGCATCCAAAGTCTGTGACCAGTTATCTTTCTTTGAATTTACCAATTAAAGACGAATTGGACCTAGCAGGCATTGCACTCGAAAGGAGAATCACTTGATAGTTAAAATGACGTAAACCGCTATAGCAGAAAGTATTAGTAAACAGAAAAAAGTGTTTTCCATTATCATATGTAGAATTTGTCCAGGTTAAGATTACGCGTAGTCTACACGCTAGCGAATCTATAAGCACTACTATGGTGGATACGCACTACTGTGGTGATATTGTTTGGGTACTGGTTGATGATCTCTTCTTTGGTTATTTTTTTATGCTTCGTGTAATGGTGTTTTGGGTACTGTGCTGGATTTTTGGTTTTCATTTTTATTTTCTTGATTGGTTAAATCTTCCGGGAGGCATATTCCTCTACCCCTACCAAGAATATACACATGGACTCCCAATGGGTACACATCAGCTCACGCTAGCGAATCTATACCCACTACTGTGGTAGATACGCACTGCTGTGACGGTAAATTTTGCGTACTGTGGTGATTTTTTTGCGACCTGTGGTGGATACGCATCACTGCGGTGGTTTTTAATGATTGATGTGGCGGGTTATTATGCTTGATGTGGTGAAGTTTGTGGTTTTTCTTGCTCGAGTAGATTTTTGCTGCTAGTTCGTATCCATCAGACTACGTAAAAACACATGAAGCATAATAACTCTTCACATCAAGCATGATAAACCCACCTAATTAGTGTGTATCAAGCACAGTACGCAGAGAAATACCTTCAAAATGAAAATTTTCAACATCAAAGTTTATATTTTCATATTTCAATTTTATCTAGATTAACAAATGGGTAACAAAAGCCGCACGGAAAAACGATTACGTTCCGCCGGCGATTTTTATTCATTCACTCGAACGAGGGTTGCGATTCGCAGGTATGGTTTCCTTTTTACAAAGTATAGTTAAGCTCTGTTAAGCCACACTTCTATTCAGCCTCATCTCCAATAAGAGACAGAAGAAAGCTCAGTAGATACAGCATTGGCGTGGGTTCAAGAGCATACCATTCATAGGTTCGAGTCCTGATATCAAATTTCTTTCCCTTGCTGCAAAATTTTATTACAAAGTATAGGAGAGTCAATCATGTTAACAGCAAAATGAAATTTTTTCAGGTCATCCAGCAATAGTGGAGAAATTCAAAGAAAATTTATCTTTTTTGGAAAAATTGTTCAATGCTGCCCTACATCCCGAGGGGAATAAAGGCTTGAACACTAAGAAGAAGGATGAAAAAAGGGAAAAATTTATCCGTATGTATTTGAGTAACTTTTTTTATCCCATTTTGAATTCTTTAACTTAGTACTTTGCCAAGAGGTTATGATATCCTGGTAGGATTAAGACTTCTTACATAACTCTCATGTTCTGTAACTAAAATCAAAATTAATAAAACCGATTCTCTTCAACCGAGACTGGTCTGCACTCTAGCTAGCGAATGTACCGTATGCGTCCCAAATCACTGTCCTTCGAAACAGAGTTTTGCCGAATTTGTCAATGAAGTGTTTTTCTTTTTCGCACATGTTCAGAGGCGTCTTTTTAATGTGTGAGTGACAACTATTATCAATGTACCGGTTTACCGGCCTTTTTTGCTATTGTACCGGTCAATTCGTGACAATGTATTTCACGCATACTCAGATTATGGCTCTGATTTTTTTTAATGTATCAGGTTGCGTTTGTGCTGTACCAGGTCAATTTTTAGCCTGCCGGACCGTGTACCGGGTGCTTTGCATGACCACAGAGCCAACGACGTTTCCAGAGCTCAATGAAATCACCGAGTAACTCCCCAAGTCATGCAGCCCAACGCTCTCCTTCTTTAGCCTTCTTCAGCACCACACTTATTTATATATATTTGTCATGAATGGCAAACACTGGGATAGGTAATCTATCCCGATGAATCTATCTCATTGTTCGCCATTCATGACCAATATATTTCACTGTTATTTATGCGATTTTTATTCAAGCTATTTTGTTGATTTTCAAGGTGATGGTGTTCAAGGGGTCTACTCTGATGACTTAAGGAAGCTTATTGTCAATGAGGCAAACGGAGGGAAACATGTAATGGGGTTTTGGCAGAAGCCATCCAATAAACCAAAATGGTGGCCGGCCAAAATCCCATTCATGTCTCCAAACAGGCGTGCTTCACACGGTAAATATGATAATTATTAATGCCCAAGTCACATGACGTGATGCCCCTTCCCCCTCAACCTTAACCAATGGCGCAATCTTTCTCATAAGATTGACAACTGAATTTTGGTTTGCCTTTGCTTTTTGCTTTGTCATGAACACTCAATGGCTACACAATGCTGGTTACTAGCTACAATATATCAACTTCTTTCTGTAGTACATAGCATGTGATAAAATGTTATCTTTAGTTCACTGTAGTTATCAGATCGCTATATATGTACCATCTTGGGAGATTTTGAGACAGTTAACTATCAATAAAATCAAAGGATCTAAGCAAATCATGGGATTCTGGACCAAAAAGTTATTGTTTGTGTTGTCGTTGTTACTTTATTTAGAGTAGGCTGTTACTTCTAGCTTTTTCAGCTAATATAGGCCTACTATGGATGCCGCATCCATGCATGGGACCCCTAGTTAAACGTCGCTTACGATGGACAAAGTCCTTTTGTTTCAACGGGAACCTTGTGCGACTTTCGACTAGAAAAATGCCACAATGTCCTGTGGAGAAAAGTGGTCGTTCTATATGGAATCCTACAAACTGTCATGTAATTTCAAAATGCGAAAGCGATCCACCATATGTAAACTTTTCTTTTAACTGCACTGTCTTAACACTGTTTCAAAATGTTTTTTATCCTGTTTGTTTCAATATGTTTTGTCCTGTCCCATCCCTGGTACATATTCCCAAAAGGATGTATGCAGATATAATCATGCTACAATGAAATACTCGTTCCCTGAAATGTTGCAATCTTTCCATAAGCATTGAGATTAATTCTACATTTTAGGAGGGGGATATCTGTTGCAGCCACAGCTACAGGAGATTGGACGCTCTTTGCACAGATATCTCCGTGCATTAATAAGGTATTGCATACATAATTTTGATTTGAGAATACTAAGTGAAGCACGAAGCAGATCGACAAGAAGCAAATAAGAATTGTCTTTGCTTCCTTTAGGCATGGTATACACAGCTAGACTTATAACCTGACCTGACTTATGACCTGACTGATGACCTGACTTATGACCTGGCTTATGACTTAAGTTATTGCTCATGTAACCAACCTTACACGTTTACACAAAAATGAGATCGCTTAATTAATCTTGGTCATTTTAACTTGAATTAAAACTGGCTTGAGTGTCAAGAAGTTCCATTCAATACTCTAAGGTCCCGAATAACCGGGCCCCCCGTTTATTTTTTTGGAAACATTTTCGGCCCCCACCGCTGTTATTAGGACCCCCAAACAAGCTTGATTTTTCGACTCTCTTTGAAATCGAACAAGTATCTGTAATGTTTTACGACTGTCTGTTAGACGGAGTTCACACAGATAACCTCTCTGCAGCTTGTAACTGGTGAGCTGATCATAAAGAATATTTAATTAAATATTTTGTCTTAATCTTGTTTAGAATAAATTGAGATTTTTATTTCCGATTTTTTCTCTCTTAAAGAAAGTTTTTTGTCCAAATAACTTACTTAGGGTAAAATAGGCATTTAGGAACCACTTTCAAGATTATCCGACACCCCGCTTATTATATTTCACACAATTTTCGTACCCCCCTCCCCCCGCTTATTAGGACCCTCTGTTATTCGGGACCTTTGAGAAGTGATATCTATACTCTTTTACAAAATATGTTTAGACTAGTGACAAAATCAAAATACATTCAATGCCATCAGTCAAAATATTTGTATTTCACAACCCCCCCCCCCCCACTGCAAGCAATGCTGAGTCCGAACTTAGAGCCTGTACGACGTTGGCGCACGCAATTTGCCACTATGTTCAACTAACCAAAGTAAACAATTTTGCTTGGAAGGGGCGGGGAGGGCGGAAAGAGGAGGGCGGCGTTGTCTGGCAGTTTCAAAAAGTGGCTATATGGCTTTTACTGAAAACCATGACAGTTTTATCTAATCATCTCCATGCAACTTCTTGCCTTTCTCTCTAAATTGTCCGTCAATCATACGTTGGGATTATAATGAATTGGGAAGAGCAAAAAGTCTCACAATTAATTTATAAGAAACTAAAAAAGACCCAATACTAAAACTTTTAAATTTTCAGATTAGTGTTTTTTAAAACTTTAACGCAACTGTTTGTTGGAGCTTTTTCCACAACTTGATGCTCTACAAGAATATTTTTTCTACATCCTTATGGTGCATTCTTAAGGCACTATCATCTCTTCTGAATTCTGAAGAAGGTAGATTTTGTAGGCTTCCGATTCCGAACCCCAGAAAACCCGCTAATTTCGAGTGATTGAAATCTCTAGGCCATACAAGTTAAAAACACAGAAGGGAAGACAAATAGATTTTACTATTATAAGAACTTTTTTCCAAACAATGTTGGTCTTAAGATTTGAATTATATGTATATTTTATTTTATCAACATCTAGAACCGACGATGAAAGCCATGACGATGATGATGAAGATGATGATGATGATGATAAGGATGATGAAGATGATGACGATGATGATGATGATGATGATGATGATAAGGATGATGAAGATGATGACGATGATGATGATGATGATGATGATGATGCTGGTGGTGAAGGTGGTAATCATAATGATGATGCTGCTGCTGGAGGTAATGATGATGACGACGATGATAATGAGGATGTTAATGATGAAGATGATGACGATGATGATAGAGATGATGATGATGATGATGGAAATGATGATAAAGATGATGTTGAAATGGACATTGATGAAGATGATGATCTTGATGATAATGATGTTGATGTTGATGTTGATGATAATGATAATGATGATAGAGATGATGGTGATAATGGAGAGGATGATGATAATGGAAGAACACTACCATATGTAATGATTGGTAAGTCAATTTATCATACTTTGTAATTACATTTATTAAACTAGAAAGTTTACCTCTAAAATTATAAGTTCTACAGTATTAAACCTTAGAAAAAAGTTCGAGCTGTTCTTGATTCCATAGAGTCAATCAGATGTGCCTTTCTTCCTGGGTATCGACTTCGCCCCCTTTTTCTAGCACCGAGTATCGAAAGAAGGTACTTTTATAAAAGCTGGTCGTCAAAAGCGATATTTTGAAAAAGTTAACTGTAACTTTAACGTTGTAATTTCATCATGGAGTATACTTTCGCCGATTTTTCTTAAGCCGGATATCATTTTGGAGGGAAAATTCTAAAGTCGGGTCAAAAAGTTATTTGAGTGCCCTCACCCCTGTCTGATTTAAGTCAAGTACCCCCCCCCCCAAATGGGTTCAAATTGCCCACTCAGAATTGCGTTGCAGACACACCCGTCACTGCACCTTTCAACCCTTGAGTCGAAATGAAGTCTATTTCTGACTCGACTCGAGGGGGTAACTTTAAAAGGTGTTCATGGAGGTAGATGTGAATCCAAACTAACTTTTAGACATTTTCAAAATGTCTGTCAATACACAAACACTCAAAATTTTTGAAAAAAAAACGTGGAAAAATAAAAAGTTAAATATTTACAAGCCCGAACATACAGGACTCTATTTGTTTTTATATATGTTCGTATAAAGTTAATGCTCTAATAAAGTCCCAGCCTCTATTAAACGTCCGTCTTCAATTAACGTCCCTGTAAAGCATTGACAAATTTGATAAACGCCCGTTCTGCAATAAGCGCCCGCCTCAAATCTCTATTCTTCCGTCAATAGTGTCTCTCGAAATCTCAAAAAGTTGAATAAACGCCCGGGCGTTTATTTAAGCATTTATGGTATTTAATTTAAAAATGGTGAAATTTTGACAATTATCATATTTATTCCATATTAATTTTATAGAGAGAACAAGAACAGAGTGTAATGACGATGATGTTTGTGAGAACCGCGATTCCTATGGCATTCTCAATAAAGCAATGATTGGTAATTTTAAATTATACTTTATATTGAGATTAAAACTGCTGGTGTATGTCCTGTGCATGCCTGTGTCTACATCCTTACGTAAATTTTGCCGCCAAATTACTGCACGAGGATTAAAAGTGCGCTCTCGAGAGGAGTTTTCCTCGTAATTGCAAACAATAATCAGCCACGGGTACCAGGGCCAGACCTCCCTGTCTGTTATTGATTTTTGTTCTGGTTATGGGGAATGAGGAATGCTTCAAAATAATGCTCTGGCTATTGGGTTATATTTCTGAAATCATTTCCTGGTTAAGGGTCCACTGTCCAGATTCTCAGAGGCCCACAAATGCAAACCTCCTGGATCTACCTCCTCGCGTAATTTTGACACAAAGAGAAGAGTAACTGAGTTTTACCAACTCGAGCGAACGAAACGCCAGCGAAATTAAAGAAGGCAGACCAAGGCATTTCTAAACTTTGGGATACCTAATGTATATTCATATATTTATATTGCCAAGCAACAACGTTCTTTTTTCTTTGATTCATTGAGTTTTTATTTGTTCAATATCATAGTTGAAACAAGAAAAGATGGAAATATAGAGGATGATAGTGACGATAATGATTATGATGATGACGTTGATGCAATGGTCGACGGATCAATGATTTTATTTGAAAGTGATTAAATGTTTTTTTGAGCAACCAGCTTACACGCCTATTTGTAAGGAACCTACCTCAAGGCCTAGTACTTAAAGTTCCTTATTTTCGGACCTCTTTTGAGGCAATCGTAGTTCAAAAAGTTCCTTAATAGTTTCTTAATTAACTGTACATACAATGGTCATAACAATAACAGAGAGACACTTGCATGTGAGCAGAGCTCGAGACTACTCAAGGAAACATTTGATACATGGTTAACGTCAATTTATTTGATTTTCGACTGCAAATGAATGGAACCGGTTTTCTAATTCTTGATTATTTGCAGTGATAAAAGTATTCAACATTCAAAAGTTCCTTAATGATTTTCTCTTTAGTAGTATTAGTTCTTTAAACTTTCGGGCCTTCTACATGTAGGTTCCTTATAAAGTGGTTCTTTATAAAAAAAGCGTGTAATTAAGAAACTCCAGAAATGCAAAATCTGTTGAAAACCAGCAAAATATTGCAATATATTTTCTGACACTGCAAATCTGTTATCCGTCATGACTTATTTTTCAACCGATTTGCTGCGCTTATTTTTATGAAAAACGATATTTTGGGTAGTATCACATGAATTTCTTTCAAGAGGAATTAAACATCGTTCAATTAAGAAACATTACTAAGTTAAGAAACCTTTAGGAGAAAACAATAAGCTTGGTTTCTTATCAAGTGAAAACATTAATTGTTATTAATTGTTAGTTAAGTTATTTATCTGAATATGTTTTTAATGATGCAGCATATGTAAGATACTTAAAGCGTACTAGACTATAGCTGCATTCAACTTGTACAAAAACAGAAAACGATCAGACATTGTTTTTCAAACACCTGAAAATTTTCAAAATCATTAACAAGCCAAGTCTGCTTTTCGAACATTGTTTTGTGACGTCACCAAACATTCATAGCTGGTAAAACAAATTTCAAATGCTGCTCGACGAACAATGTTTGATAGTTTGTCCTTAGGCTTTTCTGAAGAAAACTTTTTTTGTGTTCGAAGAACTTCGAACACATTGGTGTGGGGTGGATGTCACTCACACACTCACACACTCACACACTCACACACTCACACACTCACACACTCACCAACTAACCAACGCTTGAACAATGGAAAACGTGTAACAATAGGGCCATTGTCAAGAATGCCATTAGGGCCATTGTCTCGGCCATTTATGCGCAATTTGCGGTTAGTTGTTCACAATTCGGCCTGCAAGCACTTTTGTCAATCTGGGGTCATGTGACAACTGAGTCATCCTTGTTTACTAAATGGAACTGGAAAATTGCCACCTTGCTTTGGTAAATGACATTTCAGGCATTCTCAACATTTAACAAAGAGTTTTGCCAAAGAGCGGCAATTTCAAAACAGTTTTCAAAACAAATCATCATTAATATTATCCTCACGATGAAAATCGTCATAATAATAATAATAATGATAATCATCATCATCATCATCATCATGATTACTATCACCACCATTGACGGTGTGCAACATCTAAAGGAACGCTACCACCACCACAACCAGCCCTACAACCATCACCTCGACCACCCCTATCACCACCACCAGAACCACCCCTACAACCATCACCTCGACCACCCTTATCACCACCACCACAACTACCCCTACAACCATCACCACGATCACCCCTATCACAACCACCACAACCACCCCTTCAGCACCACAACCACCTCTATCACCACCACCATACCCACCATACAACCACAATCACCCCTACCAACCAGCATCATGATCATCGTGTTCATCAACATCATCATCATAACCACCACCATTATCATCATAATCATTATCGTCATCGTTGTGCATACCGATGAACATCTTTCATCATTTGACCGAAATAGCTATATTCAACCAGAGTCGTTCTTCGAACATGCCCATAGGGCCCCTATGTTTTCACCCAACAGATAATCTTACCTTCAACTCCAGTTTCGAACCAAATACTTAGATCCAAGCATCACTCCAGCTTTCGGAACACTAAAACATGCATGGATATGTCCTACTTGAGAGAACATGCGACACGAAGCAAATTTCGTAC
This sequence comes from Chrysaora quinquecirrha, assembly GCA_014526335.1. Classification (NCBI taxonomy): domain Eukaryota; kingdom Metazoa; phylum Cnidaria; class Scyphozoa; order Semaeostomeae; family Pelagiidae; genus Chrysaora; species Chrysaora quinquecirrha. The sequence continues at coordinate 61,467 of JACTAT010000207.1, forward strand.
CCATTATTGTACAGTAAAAACCCGCATATAAGAAGCTACCTTTTTGAAACCAGGCTGTTTCGGTTCTTAGCTAAAGGATAACATTTACGAAACCAGGCTGAGAGGTTCTTATTTAAGGTTCTTATTCAAGGTTCTTTAATATATCACAAGTTTCATTTTACAAAAATTGATCATTGTTTATTCTAAGGACAAAAGCGAGAAGGGGAGCATGGGAGCCACAGCTCTCCTTTTTGAGGTTGAAAATATAGACATATTTCATTATTTGGCAGAGGTTGTTGCTTACATAAGTAGCACCTATGAAATCCAATACCTACCACATTCAGACAAATATTCTGTAAAATAAGAAACTTTTCAAATTCAGGGCGAGAAGGTTCTTAAGTAAAGGAGCAAAAATTGGAGATTTCAGTCTGTAGGTTCTTATTCATGAAAGGTTCTTATATGCGGGTTTTTACTGTAGTTTGTTTCTGTTGCATTACATCGACTAGATAACCACACGCTGCGGTTCTGCGGTTCTGCGGATCTCTCGTCGTCCACTCTGCTAGCTGACGCTGAGCAGGCACATCAGAAACAAGTTCCTATTGCAAGACTTTTTTACGTCGTATTTTATTTTGTTGTCTTATTCGTGAAGAGTTTCTTCCAATTGATTAAATCTTCTAATAACAGTGTCTAGATCTTTTGCCTTTATTGCATCATGAGTACTATCTTCCCTAGCTTGAATCATGTTTAGTTTCACTTTCAAAATTTTTCTAATTTCGGCTGGTTTTAGCTCTTTTAGATATCTTTCTTCTCGCTTTAACTCACACGCCAGGCCCCGCGAGCCCCTTTAGACCTTGAAGCCATCCTTGAAAAATAACACCAGTTGAAAAAGAACTTTGCCAACTGACCCGCACTGCATGCAGGCTTTTGTTTCACTGATTAGCGATTGCCTGATACCATGATTTGTGATACCATAAACAATAGCTATCCGGCAAACAATCTTTCAAGCCTTACCTTGCCTTGCATGCATCATTGTTTTTGGCACGAAATTAAAAGACTTCGATGAAAAATTTGAATTTGTTATTCAAATGACATTTTGGTGGCACGAAAAAGTGCAACCAAAAAAAACGCATGCAAAAAACATTTGTCACGTGATACGCAACTATATATTCGACGAGCACATGGTCAGAGGTCTTTGCACATTTGTCGACTGTCGTGAGTAACATGGCGTTCCGTAGCAGTGATTCCCAGAACTCTTTAAGCGAAGCTGCAACCTCTATGCGGACTTCAGCAACAAAACAGAACATGGTAGAAAGAAGGAAAACAGAAAAGACAACCAGGCAAGTGCAATTTTATCTTATTCTCCTTCCTTTTTAGGAATTTTCAGAGTCCTTTCTGATTTAGGCCTACTTAGGCCAAGTCTGCTACAACCGGCCTTTCGATTTTATTTAACCTACACCTACACCCCGCCTATCGGTATTTCTTTCTTCAGAATCTGGTTTAGAAGTTTGTGTTTGCCAACATTAGGGTCTATTTTCATCAAAGTTTTCATTATTGTTGTAAATTCGTGCACTTTTACTTTTGAAATTGTGTATAGGTACCCTAACCTAACGACGTCGCACTTTCACTCAAACAGTTCATCCACACTCTTATTTATTTCCCACACCGTCTTTCTCCTTCAAGGTTTCAGAAACTTAACAGATGTAAGCTAGTAAAGGTTTAAGGGCAATATCCAACATTTTGATACTGAACATTCTGATGAAATTAAGCCAAATCAAGTTACATAGCAGGCTTTATAGACATAGCCTATTAATGGATAGCTACAAGCTACAATTTTTACCAATTTATCAAAAAATTCAAATTTGATTTCAGTTACAAGAGCACAGAAAAGAAACAAGAATAGACCCAGAATGACAAATTTTGTGCTGGAATAAAACAATTAGGATGTATTCCTACATCAAAGAAAAAGAGGTATGGATTAAATGGAGTAAATTTCATCTGCCATACACGCTTTTTTTAATAAGAAACCTAGCTCGGGGCCTAGTTCTAAAAGTTTCTTAATTTTTGGCCCAATTTTAGTTCTAGTTCTAGCAATTTTAGTTCTGAATGCCTTGAAACTGTTTCTTAAACATAAAGAGATATCATCCTGAAGCTCAGTAAAAGTACACGGTTATTGGACGATTGCAAGGATATTGGAGAATGAAGACTTACTATGTGAGTCGTAGTAAATTGGTATTGAATTAAATTACTGGACGCTCGTAGTGAACAATAGCCTGTAACACACCCCGATGCTGGCGAATGGCTTCCACAGCTTCCTCCACATCACTCGATCTTCCGCCATTCTCGTCCAGGGGATACCAATCGTCTTTACAATTTCATCCCTCCATCACTTAAAAACACGGCTTCTACAGACCCATGAAAAACCAATTATGTTGTGCGGTTGTGTTCAGAACAACGGTATTTTCGAAAGTCATATAATTAAAGGGTGCTTTTTAATTCATTTTCGTTTTTTAGATGCTCAAAGCTCGGAAACTTATCAGCTGGAAAAACGGCAATTAAAACAACCGGCGACGATAATTGCCTATTCAATGCCGTGGGCACATCTCTGTTTGGCACCGAAGAGATATCGCCAGTGCTAAGACTTGCAAGCGTCTTTGCTGCCATTGCTCATTTTGAGCACTATATTGATGATGTAAGTACAGTAGAATCTCGTATATATGACCCAGTGGGGTGGGTACCTCAATGTGTCTATGATTAGATGTGAATCTGGATTTCTGACCCATTTGCATGAATATCGGGAAATTTCAAGCCCATATGAATTTTTTTGATTTAAATCACAGTTTACAGTTCTAGAATTCAGGCAAAGTCTCAAATCTTAAATTGAATCTGACTTCAATACTTTGCAATCAATGTGACCAAGCTCTGTTTTTGCCGCTAAGTCATCATTTCGAAAGCACAAAGCAAAGTAGAAAGGTTGTTAGCCACTTTGCAATAAAATCATATTGGGACCTATTGATAAGAAAATCCTAAAATACCAACCCATTGACTTACAGGGGGGTGTGAGGGTATAACACCCCGAGGCATAGTGGCTGTTGGCAAAATTCCATAATCGGTCTTCTTGGGTGAATTTTTGAGCCAATAGCAGATCCGTTTGCAAGAAATGATCGATATAAATCAGCACATTGAGACGTAAAATATCATTAAAACTGTATTTCTTATAGTTTTCCCGTCCGTTTAGAAAGCACAACTGGCAGACTGAGTCGAGAAATGTAGCTTTCTACAGCTTAATATAGAACTTTTTTATGGGGTGTTTCTGTTTCTTCATTTATCAGATGCGAATTTGGGCTAGTTCCCCCACTTCTGAAATGTTTTTAGAAGGTTTTCTCTGCAGAACTCTTCTTTGCCAAGAAAAATTGTCCTTTTGGAGGCAATCTGATGCCCATAGATTGTAAGAAACTCAAAGCAGAAAACGGGGTGTTCTCACTAGGAAATCTACATGGCCCCTGACCAAAGTTTTCTTAGATGATCACTTCACAACCAAATTGATCACCCCCTTTATTTTCAAATCTGTTCCTGTTGGCCCTGTAACATTTATATTTTATATAGTAACGCAATGGGTCTTTGAAATGATGAAAAGGCCAAGCCCATTTTTGTCGGCGAATCTCCCCATAGAAAAATTTTTGTGCTACCGCCCTGCCAAGAGGCCTTTTTTGTTGTATAACAAAAATCATATTTAAGAATTTTATAAATGAAATTCAAATTTAATTTTCAGTAACAAGAGCAGAGAAGCGAAGAAGCAGCATCATAATAGAGCCAGCAGCAAAAAAATTTTGTGCTGGTTTAGAAAAACTGGGCTGCTTTGCAGTAGAAGAAACAAAATGGATTCAATGCAGCCGATGCGGTGGAAAATTTCACAATTGCTGTGCCGGCATAAAGAACTTGAATAAGGCGGAATATTTTCAATGTTGCTGTGATGCCGGCACAGCAGACATGAATTACGCCTCGAAAGATTTTGTTGGAAAAAATCTAGTAAATCTAAGGTATATTATCATATTTGAATATTTTAATTATGATTCATTTGAATCTTTGTTTTATGTTTAGAAATAACTGTTTTGTTAAAGCATAGTTTCCATAAAATTGTAGAGAGATCGATGAGCTTCTGCAATCGTCGCCGATCCCTTCTTCCATCTTCCATCTGCGATTTCATTTCAGTGTTTTCATACATCGGTGACTGAGTGCGATCATGTTGCGATTCAGCCTTCACGATGCAGATCTTCGAACCAGAAGACAAGAACAAGGCAGCTGTCAATCAATTTGATAATCAGACTCGCATGATTGCATTTAAAAAATAGTAAAATAGGCCTTGATCGTTGATTGTCTGCGGTCCATGTTTTCCTTGATCGGGACTCTCCCGATGCTTACTACCAACGAACCCCGACTGTCGTTATTATCGTAGAGCATGTTTCCGTTGAATCTGGAAAACGACGCAGACGATTGCAGACGGTCGCCGATCCTCTTACGATCGCTCTATGATTTTATGGAAACCAAGCTTTATAAACTAGCGCATATGTGCCAAGTTAAGTGAGCTATAGCCCATTCGCTATATTTTCGAAAATCGAAGAAATTTTTCCTTATTTGCTTTTGGACAAAATGCCTTTTATTTGAAGCATTATTGTTATTTCATTCAAAGTTGTTTTATCTATGTATCTTTCCAGAATTCTTCAGAAGAAAAATATCGAGTTGACAATGTTTGATGTCTTCACATTGCATGCACATGGAATATCATCGGAAGTCATCACTTTCGGAATTAGGTGCGTATTTGAAAACGTGACATTTATTACAATTTCATTGGATATTACTCGAATGACTCGATAGGATGATATCCCTCTGCTGTACTGCACATACATTATGTGAGGTGATTACAAAAGTCAAATTTTCTCTTGCAGACAAATACAAGAGAAGGCCCAAAACGTTTTTGTGGCTGACCATCTTTTGTGGCAGAGGATCGAAGGCTGCAAAGTCGAGGACTTTGCAGCCTTAACAAAAAGAGTCCTAGGCAAGAACATCTTTTTTAGAGAAGAGATGTTGATATTCGTATGCAACGTAAGGTGAGAGAATAGAACAAGGAAAGTTTCTTTATATTCAATTTATTTATTAATTCTTATGCTGTGACCAAACATCAACTGCTGCTTGTAGAAAATTTGAATTTTGCTGGTTAAGTAAAATGTTTTACCGTTTGGCCATGTCGCAAGATATTCTTTGTCCAACAGGTCTGTTTGCATAAGTTGAGCAATTTTTGTGACGTAACTAAACGCTCAAGCATTGCTTAATAAGCAAGTATAAATGTTTGAAAAGCAATGTCTTGTTCTTTGCCAACAGCAGCAACAACAACAGCAACAACAGCAGTTTGCTGGCTGCAGTCAGTTTGAGCTGCCTCCTCGCAACAACAACAACAGTTTTTAACGTAGTGGTAGCAATAACTGGGACCAATGTTTTAAGTCAAATGTTTTCTACTAAGAAATTAAATTAGGTTCGATGGCGTTTTCATCCTACATTTATCACTTATGCAATATATAGATTAAGGCTGTCTTATTAATTGAGGAAGGCTCAAATCATGAAGTCAACGACAAAAGAGTTGCAGTAGATGATCCCATCTCGCAGAGCTAACATGCGTGAAGTGATGAAGCCCATGTAGCGAGTCCAGCCTATCGGAGTGAAAACCATGAAAATAGATGTTGTTGTCGTTGGTGCTGTCATATCATCGCCATTGTTGTTGTCATATTTGTTGTTGTTGTGGGACCTTTGCCTAAGACTGCAAGGAATTGTCTGTTACTTGCCACCATAATTTGCCGCTTTTAGCTAATATTGCAATGGATGTGTGCTAGACACAAATTAAAGGCAGGCAATTTAATTGTCAGTTGGCAAGATTTCAGCTCGTTATCAGGGCCACAATGTTGGACAAAAATATATTTGAAGAGCCTTGGGGAGAACATCTGCATGTGGGGGAGCATTGAGCATTTCAGTAGAATACCGTTAAAATAGGCTATACTTCTTTGTTAACAGTGTTTTATCCAGACTGTAGTTAGTCAGTGTAAACAGATAAGGCCAAATAGGAAGATGATCAGTATTACCGTTGCTTGAGAGGTTTCCACATAAATTTCAGCACGCCAAAATGCTAAATTTCCTTTTTGCTTGAAACGAACATGATTCGATTGACAATATAATTTCTTTTTAGTCAAAGATGGCACTGGCTCGCCGTTGCTGTTTCATTGCGTGATGGTTGGTGAGTAACTATTTCTAATTTAATTTCTAACACGCAGGGTTGTTCTGTCTGGGGTGCTTGATTGTCAAATTTTATAATGAACCAAAAATTTGATTATTTGGATGGCAAAAGGTAGAAACTCGATAATCATATATATTAAGGTGCTTGGAATTGTATGTTGGATACAGGAACATAAGTAGGAGGCCTAATTTGAGGTGCGATAGGGTTGGGTAAAATGTTTTTTTTAATTGGATATCTTGTTTTGGGGTCCCTTCCTTAATATGTGAATCAGAATGATTTGAATATAAAAGCAATGAATTAATACGAAACATCTTTCTTCAAGGATAACTGTTTTAGACTCCCAGTCTGCTGGTGCAAACCATTCTACAATTGCACACAGATTTGTAAGTTTTATCAATGCTCTAAGCAAAGCAGAGATGATACGAAAAGTTCCAAGCCTGAAGATAATAAAATCAAAGGTAAGACCCTGATTAATTGTAATTTAAATGGCCGATATAAGTTATAAACAAGCTCTTGATTTATGAAAAACCTCTAAAGTCTGGTTCTCGCGGGTCGTAAACCTGGTTGCAGGCAGTCAGGGACCGAACTCCGTAATAGTGTATGGTCTGCAGCATATGAGAACTAAGCTTAAGCAAACAAGAAAACAGGACAAAAGCATTCGACTCATAGATCACGTCATTCCACTAAATGGATCTGATTCGAACCTAGCATTCCAAACAGAATTTATAAATTGATTCAGCTTCATGTTGCTATGTGTACAACGCGCTTTTTTCTTTATAGACAGGGTTCTTTCCGCAACAATGTAGCAAAGAGGGTAACCTAGGGTTTTTTAATTGAATTCTACTAAAAAAAGGTCGGAGAACACGAATCCAAGATGGGCCCTCAAAAATTTTTGCCGGAAGTACCCTTAATTAACGCCTAATTATGCCTAATTAAGTCAATTATAAAAGTTGCACTTTTTGAAATCTGATTACTGCAATATGTAGATCTTGAAACACTGAGTAAAATTGTCTCTGACTGTATTTCAATACAATCCACCAGTTTTGAGGAAAACTCGTCTGAAAAATGCAATATATTAGATTGTCTCTTACCTTTTGTGTTTCTAAAATTTCCTTTTGGACATCTTCATCACTACTATGTTTAAATTGCTTTTCTAGAAAAGAAAACAACGATGAATTGGCAATGGAAATAGATGAGAATGAAAATGATGATAATGATAACCGCGACGTTGGTGATGATGATGAAGAAGATGATGATAATGTAGACGATGAAAATATAGACGATAACGATGAAGAAAACAATGCTGACATCGATGATAATGGCAACGGTGATAATGGAAATGATAATGATTATGACGATGACGCTGGTGACCCTGGTGATGACGATGTTTTTGAGGATGACTTTGGCGATCGTGGAGATGACGATAACAATGTAGAGGAGCAGAACTAATCAGAGAATAATATCAATCAGAACAAGGTTCGTCCTCTTTGATTTATACGATATACAAGATAAAGCTGTTGCAAAAATGAACCTGACTTTCGTTACAATCCGGGGAGGTTAGTCCTCCTCTGTTTCTCGGAAACCTCCCCGGCCTCTAGCGAAAGTTCAAGTCAGGTTCATGCAACATCTTCTGAAGGATAATTGTTGGAATGGAATGGGAGACCAAAATATTATTTCTTAGGATATTTTGCGATATTTTGCCTCTGTTAGTATGCCAATACTATGGGTAAACGTTAGCTCTTAGTGCTGTAGTAAATCAAGAAAATCCTGCCCTGGTTGGGTCACCCTTAGGCTTCTTAGAGACACATGTATACCGACCCCTCAAGAGGAGTTGGCCTCTCTGCGAAAATAACGCAATTAAACCTTGTTCTTCTTTCTGTTAGAATCCAAGTTTCATCACAAAAAAAAAGACAAAAAATGTCAAATTAATATGTTTGATTTATTGACACTGCATTGTCATGGAGTAACTTCCGAAGTCATAACATTTGAAACAAGGTATGTATTTAAACATCAATTTCAAAAAGTGACTGGGTGTCATCCAGTTTTTATTATATTAAATTGTCTTAGAAGCACCTATATCCAGGAATAATTCGATAGCTCGAACGATAGACTTGGGGCATTGCATGTATATTTTTGGTATCGAGGTGTACCATCGAGAAGACTAGTGTCAAGAACGGTGTTGCTATGCTTTTCGGAAATTGATAGAGCTAGGGTCTGGTGTAAGTCTCGAAACTCACAGTAGGATGACGACAGGATACTAGACAAAATCAGGTCAATTGAATACTGCAAGGACCACTGAAGGCGAACAGAGTGGAACCGAATGTACTCTACTGATGATATCCTCCACCATATTAATGATATCCCTCCACTGTAATAATGATATCCCTCAACCGTATGACACGCCCTCCGCTGTACTGATGATATCCCTCTACTGTACTGATGATATTCCTCCACTTAACTGAACATCCTCCCCTGTACTGATGATGTCCTTCCACTGTACTGATGATGTCCCACCATTGTACTAACGATATCCCTCGACCGTATGACACACCCTCCAATGTACTGATGATATCCCTCTACTGTACTGATGATATCCCCTCCACTAAACTGAACATCCTCCGCTATACTGATGTTATCCCTCCACTGTACTGATGATATCCTCCATTGTACGATATTCCTCCACCGTATGACACACCCTCAACTGTACTGATGATATCCCTCTGCTGTACTGATGATATTCCTCCACTAAACTGAACATCCTCCGCTGTACTGATGATATCCCTCTACTGAACTAATGATACCCCTCAATTAAACTGAATATCCTTCACTGCACTAATGATATCTCTCCACCATATGACACACCCTCCACTGTACTGCACAGAAAAAACTTGGAGTGATCAAGTAAATATCAGTAAATACTCAGAAATTTCCAAGTTTCTTTTCATATAAATTTTCTTTGGTTATGATTGTGATAATGATATTTGCTGATGATTCTTGATTATGGTCATTGATTCTAATCATGCAAGATAGTTGATAAACCCTTTTCTTTCAGAAATATTCAGCAAAAAGCTCCAGAGAAGGTGTTCGTCACTGATCACCTTCTCTGGCAAAGGATATCATCCTGCCAAAAAAGCGAAGATTTTATAAATCAGCACAAAAGAGTGCTCAAAAACAAAAATTTTGAAGAAAAAGAAATGTTACTTTTCGTCTGCAACATAAGGTGAGAGGAAAATCTCATTTTTTTCTCGCCAATAGCGTGACATGTCGTCCTGATTCCTGGCACTCACACCTTAACCTTGACCAACTGATCTCTGAAACTTGTCAAACAATGGTAAAGAAAAATGCTTCCCTCTTTCGCCGTGTCGCAAAACCTTCCTCGCCCAACACTTTTGCCTGTTTTAAACTTTTCTTAAAAAACATGTGCAAAAAAATCTGCTCATCTTCGCTATTTTAAAGCAACGATAAAACATTGATTCATGTAGTCTAAATTTTTGAAACGTGGAATGTCAATTAACATTACAAATATCCTTTCAGTCAAAGATGGCACTGGCTCTCTGTAGCAGTCTCGTTGCAGGATGGTTGGTAAGAAATTTTCTATTACACTACACTATTGTATTACCACCAATAAGCACACTCCTTCGAATAGGCGCCCCTTTGGATGGAATTCCCCACGAGTTTGTACATGTTGTGTAAACTCTTGCTGGAAGGAAAAGGACGCATTATGCTAGTTGCTGCAAGCTTAGTTTCCCTAAGGAGTTAGTTTACTCGTGAATTTTTAAATAATTGCTTCTCTTTGAGACGCATTTAAAAAGCATCCCAGCATTTAATCGAGGATATCCACGCTAACATGCCAAAGCTTTATGCACTATATTAACTCTGGGTAATGTCTGCGCAGTAAAGTGGATATTGTGCAGTATAGTGGAGGATATTCATTACAGTGGAGGGATATCATCAGTACAGTGGAGGGATATCATCAGTACAGTAAAGTGGAGGATGCTCAGTATGGTGGAGAGATATCATCAGTGCAGTGGAGTGGTATCATCAGTACGTTGGAGAATGTTCAGTACAGTGGAGGGATATCATCAGTACAGTGGAGGGATATCATCAGTACAGTGGAGGGATATCATCAGTACAGTAGAGGGATATCATCAGTACAGTGGAGGGATGTCACCAGTACAGTGTAAGCCGAATCGTAGTAAAAAATCAGCGCCATACACAGCAAAAACACAAGAAGCAACGTATTCTGAAGCCGCAAACCGTAGTAAAATTGCAAAATCAGTAAGCTGCACGTAGTAGCCCTTCTTTGATGCAAGAGGTCTCAGTCTTTGCTAATACGCAAATTGGTTATAGTGATAGGAGTTGATAATTAATTCTTTTTTTAGGCTGACCATATTAGACTCTGCAGCTGGATCTGATAATTCAGATATCAAAAAAAAATTTTTGGATTATATAGCCGCACTAACAAACAAAGATATCAAAATAGTTCAGTCAAAGGTGAGACCATGTTTAAATGAAGCCTATACCAAATTATCCCACCTTACTCTCATATAATATCATACTGACTTGACTGTTTAAAGAGCATTTATACCATATTGTATAGGTCTCTATAAGGAACTTCAATGCAACTTCAATGTTATGATAAAGGCATTTGTCTGGTGATTGGTAGACATATTCTTAAATGTAGACTCATCGCATAAGCCCCACTCTTCGTTGACAGCAACGGCAATCTTAAGCAACGGCAGCAACTATTGAAGTTATACAGTCCACTCTTACAAAATATCCCTTTTGACAACCGGCTTTAGAATAAGTACCTTCTTTCGATACCTGGCGTTTGAAAAAGGGGCGAAATCGATACCCGGGAAGGAGCGCACGTCCTGTCAACAAAATAAACGAAGTATCCTCTCCCTTAAGGAGATACATGCAAAACTATTTGGGCTGCTCCAATGTACTCCATATCAATCTGTCCAATCCGAATCTGTCCATACCAAACCCAAAAGATCGGTTTATGTAGGCAGAGAAAGAGTTTGTTTTCCAACTTAGAGTTTACCTTTAATGATGATGTAATAGTTAGTCTTTAAACGAAACTATATTCTACGGGCTGATTGGTGTTGGGACACAATTCGAATTTTGGTTGCATTTAGAACCCACCTGGATAATATATTCCGCCTTGCAGTAGTCAATTATTTCGATCTGTTTTCATGGTTAATTATGGAGTGCAGACGAAAAGCTTTCAAGCTTTTCGTTTTAAAGCTCTTGTTTGCAATTTTTAAGTTTTGTATCAGTAGAAAATCGTCAGAATTGGCCCCATTTTTAGTGTGTTCAAGATTGCATGATTAGGCCATCAGACTCAAACACTCAGCCTGAGCCAAAATTTTTCTAATTGTCACTGATTTTATAAGACAGATACTGCGCCGTAATTAGCTATTAATTGTTACCAATAATTTTCGTTCATATTAAATTTACCTTTCTTCTTGTCAATACAGGTTCCACAACAGAAAAACAACATTGATTGTGGTATTTTGACGCTGCACAATATCAAATGCATGGCAATGGGTGTAAGTTCTTGAAAATGATATCTTATTTACAAAAAACATTGAGTAGACATGCATATAATTTTGAATCCCATGGGCATCATACCATTAGTAGCGGAACAGACCACATTTGAACTTCTTTGAAATTTTCATCAGCAAAAGCCCGACAGAAAGCGGTCGATGAACTGTAAACCAATAAGATGATGGATTTATATAATTGTTTTAAAGCAACATGAAACGCATGACATTTTAGCGAGATCTCGCTCGCCCCAAGTCCCTCGTCAAATGATAAAACATTGTTTGTCCCAAAACATTGATTGTCTAACATTTCGTGCTTGCGTCAAGAAAAAAAATGATTTAGAATTTTTCAAAGCCACCATGCCACAAATTTTGCTTGTCAAGCAATGTTTGATCGTTTGGCTGCTTTCGTCAAATATTTCTTCTGTTATTGTCAGCAACTTGCAACATTTCGGCAGCTAGCAACATTTCTTAACAACAATACGTTCGCGCTTTGGCAAGGCTTCTTTGTTCTGAAAATGTTGGACATCAACGGTTTTTTACATGGCCTGGCCAAACGGTCAAACTTTTGTTGTAAAGCTAATTCAAAACGTTGGACCAACAATTTTTGAACGTTTGACCAGGGCCTAAGGGAAAGATTTTATCGCTACTCATGTGAGGACTTATTACATTTGTTGTAGTCTACACTCTTGCACACTCTACCAGCCAACACCAAATTCCAAATCTGTCGCGTCGCATGTGATTTTTGTGTGTGTATATTTTGCTTGGTATACTGACACATTCTTTATTTGCTTCCAACAGGAATTCAAGAAAGAAAAGAACACCATATTAATTGAAGGCGATCATAACATCGCAAATGCAAAAAGACTTGACCTAGTCAAAAAATATATCAATTGCAGTGACTTAAGTACCAAGTAAGTCTTGTTATATAATTGTTTTAAGGCAACATGAAACGCATGACATTTTAGCTAGATCTCGCTCGCCCTAAGGCCCTGGCCAAATGATAAAACTTTGTTTGTCCCAAAACATTGCTTGTCCAACATTTCGTGCTTGCGTGAAGCCAAAAATGTTTTAGAGTATTTTTCAAAAACACCTTGCCACAAATTCAGCAAATTTAGCAGAAAGCTCAAAAAAAGTTGTTCATCACCGATCACCAGGGTTTTCATGATTGAACTCGTAGATAATGTCAATAACTAAGATGTCTTAGAAGGTGTCAAACTGGAGGAGAGCCTTGGGCTGTATGACTTGGAGAGTTACTTGGCAATTTCATTTAGCTCTATAGCTCAGTGGAAACGTTGTTGGCTCTCTGGTCATGCAATCCAGATTGGAATCCCGTCTAATGTGGTATGATAAACTGCATTGATAAAATTTTAGCTTGCAGATTTTAATTACTGAATTTTATTCTTAATTTACAGTCATCAGATGGAAAGAAGAAAATCCTATAAAAGAACCAACAAAATAGATTTTGGCAGAATTAAAATCTGATGATGAGATGATGATGGTGATGGTGATGGTGATGATGATGATGATGATGATGATGATGATGATGATGATGATGATGATGATGATGATGATGATGATGATGATGATAATGGCAATATTGAAATGGATAACGATGATGAGGATGATGATGATGATGATGATATTTATCATGATGACGAGGACAATGATGATGATGACTGCAAAAATGATGATGGTGATGGTAATTACAACAATGATGATTACCTTGATGAGATGTATCCACACTGCGATGATCAAAAGCCAACTTGCTGGTATGAACTAGTATTTTCATTATTTCTAGCTAGATAATTTAGACAATTCGCTGACCTTTTCTTGCTTGGGCTGGTAACCAATCTTTGGCTCCTATCGTGCCCTTATCAAGTCTGAAGCTAAAGAATTTTGTCAGACTTTGATTAAAAAAACAAATTGGTTTAGCGAAACACCCAACCTTTCAATGTTAAGCAGTTTGCTTTAAATCAGTCTTAAACTTAGCCAGTGAGCCTTTGAAAGACATTTGGAGGTGTTTGCTTTTGGGATTTTTTTTTCTGTTTTTGAAAAGTGTCCCAGAAAGTTTCCGAAATAATTATAAAAAACCTTTGATGAATGCCAAAATACAGAATCAAACAAAAGGAGACAGGGTTTTCGATTTTTTCAGTTTCATTTAGTGCAGTTAATCTTCCAAAAACCTGAACTTATGCAATAATCTATTTTGGTATTAATGCCTACTACAATTACTAAATACAATTACTTACTACAATTACTTACTACAATTACTTACTACAATTACTAAATACAATTACTTACTACAATTACTTACTACAATTACTTACTGCAATTACTTGCTACAATTACTTACTACAATTACTTACTACAATTACTAACTACAATTACTTACTACAATTACTAACTACAATTACTTACTACAATTACTTACTACAATTACTTACTACAATTACTAACTACAATTACTTACTACAAACACTTTGAATGCAAGAAGTAGCATTGCTCAAAAAATGTAAGCCAAAACTACAGTACACTAGATGGACCAGTTTTCCTTAACACATAACAAAAGTCACCGGAGTCAGATTATTTTGACAACGATTTAAAATGAGACCACAGATAAGGTATAGTTTTGCATAATGTAGGTTTTACTTCATAAACGGTGGACATGATTTAGTATTATAGACTAGTCTTGTAAAGGCCAGCTACGCAGAATTCCATGTAATGCTGGAAAGACAGCAGCATAAATTTAAATCAGGCTTTTTTGCAAATTGTTTCAGATAATCAAATGACAAATTAATATAAAATTTTGCTGTGAAGGGGCAGACTTTGCTGCATATGAGCATTTCGACTGTCAGATTTCCTACAATGGTACTTTCCAAAAAATATTACCTAAGCCCAAACTAGAGCCAGTAGAGGCTTCTGGGAACAACGGTAAGATACACAGTTCTAAAGCTGACGAATTGAAGTTTTGGATTTCTGATTTGCTTTCTCTCTGAATCGGAATTTGGTGTTGTTTCTGTCCATGTCTGGTGTTTCCAAGCTTGAGAATGTCTAACTTTGGCTGAAAATCTTGCTACCACACTGCAATAATGGCCGCGACCGCGACCGCTATTGTCATTTATATGTTTATGCAAATTCTGAGCATTGATTATCCCCAGCCTCTATGTTTGTTTTTTGTGCCATCGATTCATTTGTTTTTTCTCTCGGCACATTTTTTCAAAATGTGCAGCAAAACTGGAAAATGATTCATTGCATTCCTTTAACTCTTGCCGGATTTTTCTGCAATAAAAAAGAATGATACATAATTATGATTACCTACATTATTTAACTTTCAAAGACTAAAGCAATGAAATAAATTAATCAAAGTTAATTAAACAAAACTACAGAATCAATAAAGGTTTTGCAATATGCTGGTACAAAATATAAATCATTTAAACCTACGCTAGGATACTTGAAGTTTTTCTGTTTTCGTTTTCAAACTTTTCCATTTAAAAGATGAAACAAATTGAAGACAATTCAAATCTTCTTGGCTAAGTAGCCAAATAAATTTGTTCCTAACACTTAAATGACTAACTGAGGGATAAAGACGTTCTACTTTATTGAGAAGGTCTCTTCTTTCTTCATAAAAAATGGACACAACATAAGAAAATGAATCTCATCCCCTAAAACATTGTTACCGAGTGTTGTGCAATAGTTACAGTATCTTTCTTCCCTGGGTATTTTTTTCGTACCAAATCTTCCAACTTCAATTTCTAAATTGTGAGCGCTCATTCTTAACTTAGAGAGAGATTGTCTCCTTTTAAAATCACTTATCGAATCAAGATAACTTTCAAATTTAAAGTTTTCTTCTTTAAAGTTTTTTTTCTTTTCTCTGGTCAATTCGACACTAATATTACTGTCTCCCAATAAATGGTACTATCGCTTTTCTTTCAAGGAAAATTTAAGTAGAAGACCTGACATCGCGGGTTAGTGCTAGTCTTTACTATTACTAATTCTCCTCTCCTGCATTAACATTTAGCAATCAATTCTTATGAATGTTGCTCTTGTTTCTTCAGATCTTACAAACAAAACGTATGTCCCATCAATTACCTCTGCTATTACTATCATCCTAAAATCTTCCATTCGCAATTGTACATCATTGTCCTTTTTTCCAAATTTTCTTTTTTTAGCACTCTTTGGTGTTGGTTTATTATTTCTTCTTTTGTTTGGCAGGAAGATATTCTTTGCCAGAGAAGGTGATCTGCGATGAAACACACTAGTATAGAGAATCTTATGTCTGAAATCAACCTGCCAGTAACGTAGGGCAAGAAATTTTCAAGAACCTCTCTTTCTCCGCTCTCTCTCTCTCTCTTTCGTTCTCTCTCTATATTACCTCTTCAAAGGGTGTTAAATCGCAATCCCCCTTAGCCAATTTTTCCTCTGAATGCAAGGCTCTAGTGTTAGCCAATAAAGCTTCTGGCTAATTGCATTTTTACGTGACTGTTACGTGTTATGAAAGCTCTGTTTGGTGATTTTGCCGATTGTCTTCCAATGAAAGCAACTGAATCTCCCCTGTACCTTCGTAATTCGGTTTATTGCCTAGGAATTTTGATTTAGTTTTTCTTGACTTCAAACTTAACAAGCACTAAATAGCAAACAAAAGAGCAACCAACCTTTTATCTATTTTGTTGACTCTTTCAGGCAAATCCTGTATAGTGTACTCTTTCTTAAATCCTGCAATAAAACCAACGATGTCTTGATGTACCTCATCCAGGCTATTTACGAATTTTGAAAAGGTTTCCCAATCATGGAGATTTTCTAATCTCTGCAATAGTTCTTTGCATGTTGATCCTTGAAACATTTGATTGATACTGACTGCTAAGAGATTATCGAGTAATATTTAGCTTTGAAGAAAAAGTAATCGAAACATAAGAACGCCTGGAGAGGAAAAGGAAAGGGGCAAACTTTGAACTGCAGACGCAGACGCACTGTCTATACTATACTATGAGTTTTGAGATTTATACCAGACCCTAGCTCTATCAATTTTCGAAAAGCATAGCAACACCGTTCTTTACACTAGTCTTCTGGATGGTACACCTCGATACCAAAAATATCGTTCGAGGCTATCGTTCGAGCTATCGAATTATTCCTGGATATAGGTGCTTCTAAGACATTTTAATATCATAAAAATTTGATGACACGCAGTCACTTCTTAAAATTGATGTTTAAATACATACCTTGTTTCAAGCGTGATGGCTTCGGAAGTTATTCCATGGCAATGCAATGTCAATAAGTCAAACATATTAATTTGACATATGTTTTTCTCTTTTTTTGTGATGAAGCTTGCATTCTAGCAGAAAGAAGAACAAGGTTAAATTGCTGGCTATGTCGCACATAGGAATAATGCAGAGCTTTTAAACTTGACGTAAGGGTGAGGTAGAACAAAACATTCGACTTATGAAAAAAAGACAAATAACTTCAATGTGATCAATACCTTAGATTTATCAAATCTTTTCCGATGAAATTGGGAGATCCAAAATCCACAATTAGCAGCATTTTCGCCTTTTGAACTTTTGAACAAGAAAGGCCTCTTGGCAGCCAACCACCCGCAAGGATCACCAAAGTCGAAATTTACCGTTATTGTTCAGTATATAAGCTTTAACTTTGGTACACTTATAGTTATAGGTCCATGTCTTTCAGAAAACTTATACACTAACGATTGATCATGAGAAATACGAATAAAAACACTACAAAATATCATAAATAGAAAATAAAACCTCGTTAGTATCGTTTGACTCCTCCTCGTCATCATCACTGTCGCCAATTGTAATTGTTGGGGACTCTGTAACATTCTGAAAGAATAAGTCAAATAAGAAATAAATGATTAACTAAGACAACAAATAACAATGCAACACTACGTAAGCATAATTTTCTTTCCTTCAGGAAAGTGGAGCATCTAAGATTAGCGTTTGATCATTTTAAGTAGATATGCACAATGAAAAATTATCGTAAACAGAGAACAGAAAACAAAAAACCTTGTTTTTGTTGATTGAATTGCCACCAGTATGTCTTGACTTCTCATGTGGTGGGTCAGCGTCATCTTCGCCAGTGTCATCAATATCTTTATACGGAATCAGGACGACATGTCACGCTATTGATAACAAAAAATGGTTTTTCTCTCACTTGATGTTACAGACAAAAATGAGCATGTCTTTTTCTTTAATGTCGCCATTATTTTTAAGAACTCTGCTGTATTGCTGTGAAATATCTTTCTCTTGTTTTGCAAGACGATATCCTTTGCCAAAGAAGGTGATCAGTGACAAACACCTTCTCTGGCGCTTTCTGCTTAATTTGTCAGAAGAAAACGGTTCATTAACTATCTTTTGTGAATATATTCAATCTACTATTTGATGTAGTGGGTTAGTGCTAGTCTTTATTACTAAACTCCTCTTTGCTGTGAATATATTCAATCTACTATTTGATGTAGCGGGTTTGTGCTAGTCTTTATTACTAAACTCCTCTTTGCTGTGAATATATTCAATCTACTATTTGATGTAGTGGGTTAGTGCTAGTCTTTATTACTTAACTCCTCTTTGCGACATTCACGAAGGATCTCAGAAGGGCTAAACAAGTTTTTGGGCATAAGCCCTTCTATAAAGTTTTCGGCTGTCGTACTCCATACGAACTGTATAGCATCGTCCACCGACTTAATTTTCGAGATATACTATAAAAAAAGATAAGAGGTCATCATCAACCATATATACATTCACTAAATTTAATTCGTTAAAATAATTGTGCAACCTATGCAACCTGAGCCCGTGCAATAATTAAGCCATGCAAGCGCTCTGGCGTGGCCTGTTCTGCATTAATCAATGCAATAAAATCATGAAATTTACAGCTTTTTCCCACTTAAACTCTTTTCTTCTTCACATACATGTTTTTATTTTCAATCTCAGCATTTCATCTTCCTCTCCCTTGGTTAGTTGCTCTTTCGGTTAATCATGTTATTGTGAATATTCCTTTTACAGCAAATGACCTATGCGATTTCATTTCAATGCAAGATACTAGTATGAATTAATGCACAGTACATCAGTACCCGTTGTATATATATCTAAAAACAATTGCCTTGCAAATCATTGAAGATTTTTAGTAGCTGCTTACATCATCAACGTAGTGTTCGAAATGGGAAATGGCAGCGAACACAATTGCTAATCTTAATAGCAGTGCCGTTTCTTCGGTGCCGAATAGCGCAATGCCTACAGCATTATACAAACAATTTCCATTGCCTGTAGTTTCTATCGGCTTTTTCCCACTGGGCAAATTTTTCACCCTGGCACATCTGCGAATCAAAAAATGAATTAAAAGCATCCTTTCATTATGATATTCGAAAATTCAGTTATTCTAGACACAAGTATTTTTAGATCTTTATTTTTATTGCGCATATATATTCTTTAAATTTCTTTTCAATATCTGAGCTATGACATCCACCTGCAGAGTCTAATACGGCCATCCTAAAAAAGGAATTATTATCAACTCCTATCACTATACCCAATTCACGTATTTAGCACAGACTAAGACCTCTTGCATCAAAGAAGGACTACGTGCGCTTATTGATTTTGCAACTTTACGTGAAGGTGTGAGTGTCAGGAATCAGGACGAAATGTCACGCTATTGACGAGAAAAAATGAGATTTTCCTCTCACCTTATGTTGCAGACGAAAAGTAACATTTCTTTTTCTCCCAAATTTTTGTTTTTGAGCACTCTTTCGTGCTGATTTACAAAATCTTCTCTTTTTTGGCAGGATGATATCCTTTGCCAGAGAAGGTGATTAGTGACGGACACCTTCTCTGGCGCTTTCTGCTTAATTTGTCAGATGAAAACGGTTCATTAACTATCTTTTGTGAATATATTCAATCTACTATTTGATGTAGTGGGTTAGTGCTAGTCTTTATTACTAAACTCCTCTTTGCTGTGAATATATTCAATCTACTATTTGATGTAGTGGGTTAGTGCTAGTCTTTATTACTAAACTCCTCTTTGCCACATTCACATTCAACAATCATTTTGAATTGCTTGAGGCTTTATCACAACACAACGCCTTGCATTGAAGTTCCTTATAGAGACCTATACAATATGGTATAAATGCTCTTTAAACAGTCAAGTCAATATATTATATGAGAGTAAGGTGGGATGATTTGGTATAAGCTTCCTTTAAACATGGTCTCACTTTTGACTAGAGTATTTTCAGATCTTTATTTGTTATTGCGCATATATATTCTTTAAATTTCTTTTCAATATTCAAATTATCTGCAGCTGCAGAGTATAATTATAATGGTAGTTTAGGATCTTAATGACAATAATTGGGATAGTGATAATGATAGTGCTCATTTCATTGAGTTCATGCATCCTATGTTATTGCTTCTTTGCCTCTCGATTGAAGTTATGGTACAATTGTTCTTTGTCTACTACTGTACCCTTTCGTCTTCGCTTAACTCCCAATGAATTGTACTAGAAGACCTACTCTCTGACATCAAGGGTTAGTGCTAGTCTTTACTATTACTAATTCTACTCTCCTGCATTCACATTTAGCAATCAATTCTTATGAATGTTGCTCTTGTTTCTTCAGATCTTGCAAACAAAACTTATTTCCCATCATTTACCTCTGCTATTACTATCATCCTAAAATCTTCCATTCGCAATTGTACATCATTGTCCTTTTTTCCAAATTTTCTTTTTCAGCACTCTTTGGTGTTGATTGTAAACCAGTCTGGTTTCATGCCTCCCTTACCCATTTCGATGTCATGTCGATCATTTCCACAGATTTCGTAACACATTGTCCCTCGCATGGTGGATCGGTTACTTCTGATGTGAATGAAACAAAAAATACAACATTAACCTAGAAGAGGGGGCTATATGGGGCAATAAGGAATCCGAACATACGTCTTCAGAATTGTATAAACAATTTCGTCCATGATTGTAGGTAAACTAAATCAGTTTGGTCAATTAATTCTCCGTTTATAGGATGCCATCTTTTTGGAATCATCTATTAGCTAATTTTCCCATTAGTCCATATTTCAGAGATTATGCTAAACATTGATATTCATTTTAAAAAAATAATATGGCAGCATGTAAAAGAGGGTTCGCTGCAGGCAGAAAAATGCAGGCAACCGTAGAGTTTTGTGGCATTACAGAATCTGTCATTTTAAAAAGGAAAAAAAGGACAAACGGCAATGTATAGAGATGTCGAGATAAGCCTCGGAACAAGACTTGCTTGGTACCTGAGTCATTGCAATTGATAAATTTTCTTGACTAGGTCAAGTCTTTTGGCATTTGCGATGTTATAATCGCGTTCAATTATTATGGTGTTCTTTTCTTTCATCTTATTGGTTTACAGTTAATCGACCGCTTTCTGTCGGTTTTTTTTGCTGATGGAAATTTCAAAGAATTTCAAATAAGGTCTGTTCCGCTACTAATAATATGATGCCCATGGGATTCAAAATTATCTGCATGTCTACTCGAGAATTTTTTGTAAATAAGATATCATTCTCCACAACTTACGTTCATTGCAATGCATTTGATATTGTGCAGCGTCAAAATACCACAATCAATGCCGTTTTTCTGTTGTGGAACCTGCATTGAGAAGGAAAAAGGTAAATGTAATATGAACAAAAATAATTGGTAACAATTAATAGCTAATTACGGCACAGTATCTGTCTTATAAAATCAGTCACCATTAGAAAAATAAAACAAAATTTCAAATAAATCATAATTAAAATATTAAAATATGATAATGTACCTTAGATTAACTAGATTTATTCCAAAAAAACTTTTCGAGGCATAATTAATGTTCGCTGTGCCGGCATCACAGCAACATTGAAAATTTTCAGTGTTGTTCAAGTTCTTTATGCCAGCACAGCAATTGTGATAATATGAACCACATCTGCTGCGTTTAACCCATGTTTTTCTTTATCTGCATAGCAGCCAAGTTTCTTAATGCCGGCACAAACTTTTTCGCTGCTGGTTCTAGTAGGATGCTGCTTCTTTGCTTCTCTACTCTTGTTACTAAAAATTAAATTTGAATTTCATTTATCAAATTCTAAAAAAAGATTTTTGTAATACAACAAGAAAGGCCTCTTGGCAGCCAACCACCCGCAAGGATCACCAAAGTCGACATTTACCGTTATTGTTCAGTATATAAGCTTTAACATTGGTACACTTATAGTTATAGGTCCATGACTTCCAGTAATTGGTGCGCCTTTTCAACTTTCAGACAACTTATACACTAACGATTGATCATGAGAAATACGAAAAACCCTACAAAATATCATAAATAGAATATCAAACCTCGTTCGTATCGTTTGACTCCTCCTCATCATCATCACTGTCGCCAATTGTAATTGTTGGGGACTCTGTAACATTCTGAAAGAAATAAGTCAAATAAGAAATAAATGATTAACTAAGACAACAAATGACAATGCAACACTATGTAAGCATAATTTTCTTTCCTTCAGGAAAGGGGAGCATCTAAGATTAGCGTTTGATCATTTTAAGTAGATATGCAGAATGAAAAATTATCGTAAACAGAGAACAGAAAACAAAAAACCTTGTTTTTGTTGATTGAATTGCCACCAGTATGTCTTGACTTCTCATGTGGTGGGTCAGCGTCATCTTCGCCAGTGTCATCAATATCTTTATACGGAATCAGGACGACATGTCACGCTATTGATAACAAAAAATGGTTTTTCTCTCACTTGATGTTACAGACAAAAATGAGCATGTCTTTTTCTTTAATGTCGCCATTCTTTTTAAGAACTCTGCTGTATTGCTGTGAAATATCTTCTCTTGTTTTGCAAGACGATATCCCTTGCCAAAGAAGGTGATCAGTGACAAACACCTTCTCTGGCGCTTTCTGCTTAATTTGTCAGAAGAAAACGGTTCATTAACTATCTTTTGTGAATATATTCAATCTACTATTTGATACAGCGGGTTGGTGCTAGTCTTTATTACTAAAATCCTCTTTGCCACATTCACGAAGGATCTCAGAAGGGCTAAACAAGTTTTTGGGCATAAGCCCTTTTATAAAGTTTTCTGCTGTCGTACTCCATACGAACTATATAGCATCGTCCACCGACTTAATTTTCTAGATATACTATAAAAAAGACAGGAGGACTTTACATCAACCATATATACATTCACTAAATTTAATTCGTTAAAACAATGTGCGCATATATATTCTTTAAATTTCTTTTCAATATCCGAGCTATCACATCCACCTGCAGAGTCTAATACGCCATCCTGAAAAAGGAATTATTATCAACTCCTATCACTATACTCAATTCACGATTTAGCACAGACTAAGACCTCTTGCATCAAAGAAGGACTACGGCGCTTATTGATTTTCCAACTTTACGTGAAGGTGTGAGTGTCAGGAATCAGGACGACATGTCACGCTATTGACGAGAAAAATGAGATTTTCCTCTCACCTTATGTTGCAGACGAAAAGTAACATTTCTTTTCTCCCAAATTTTGTTTTGAGCACTCTTTCGTGCTGATTAGCAAAATCTTCTCTTGTTTTGCAATGTACAATTCTTTGCCAAAGAAGGTGATCAGTGACGAACACCTTCTCTGATGGAAGAAGGATCGGTGACGATGCAGACGCCATTGATCTCTCTACAATTTTATGGAAACTGGGCTTTAACAAACAGTTATTCCTAAAGATAAAACAAAATTTCAAATAAATCATAATTAAAATATTAAAATATGATAATATACCTTAGATTAACTAGATTTATTCCAAAAAATTTTCGAGGCATAATTCATGTTCCCTGTGCCGGCATCACAGCAACATTGAAAATTTTCCGCCTTATTCAAGTTCTTTATGCCGGCACAGCAATTGTGCAAGTTTACACCGCATCTGCTGCATTTAATCCATTTTCTTTCTTTTACTGCAAAGCAGCCCAGTTTTTTTAAACCAGCACAAAATTTTTTTGCTGCTGGCTCTATTACGATACTGCTTCTTCGCTTCTCTGCTCTTATTACTAAAAATTAAATTTGAATTTCATTTATAAAATTCTAAAATATGATTTTTGTAATACAACAAAAAAGGCCTCTTGGCAGCCAACCACCCGCAAGGATCACCAAAGTCGAAATTTACCGTTATTGTTCAGTATATAAGCTTTAACTTTGGTACACTTATAGTTATAGGTCCATGTCTTTCAGAAAACTTATACACTAACGATTGATCATGAGAAATACGAAAAAAAACACTACAAAATATCATAAATAGAAAATAAAACCTCGTTCGTATCGTTTGACTCCTCCTCGTCATCATCACTGTCGCCAATTGTAATTGTTGGGGACTCTGTAACATTCTGAAAGAAATAAGTCAAATAAGAAATAGATGATTAACTAAGACAACAAATGGCAATGCAACACTACGTAAGCATAATTTTCTTTCCTTCAGGAAAGTGGAGCATCTAAGATTAGCGTTTGATCATTTTAAGTAGATATGCACAATGAAAAATTATCTTAAACAGAGAACAGAAAACAAGAAACCTTGTTTTTGTTGATTGAATTGCCACCAGTATGTCTTGACTTCTCATGTGGTGGGTCAGCGTCATCTTCGCCAGTGTCATCAATATCTTTATACGGAATCAGGACGACATGTCACGCTATTTATGACAAAAAATGGTTTTTCTCTCGCTTGATTTTACAGACAAAAATGAGCATGTCTTTTTCTTTAATGTCGCCATTCTTTTTAAGAACTCTGCTGTATTGCTGTGAAATATCTTCTCTTGTTTTGCAAGACGATATCCCTTGCCAAAGAAGGTGATCAGTGACAAACACCTTCTCTGGCGCTTTCTGCTTAATTTGTCAGAAGAAAACGGTTCATTAACTATCTTTTGTGAATATATTCAATCTACTATTTGATACAGCGGGTTGGTGCTAGTCTTTATTACTAAAGTCCTCTTTGCCACATTCACGAAGGATCTCAGAAGGGCTAAACAAGTTTTTGGGCATAAGCCCTTTTATAAAGTTTTCTGCTGTCGTACTCATACTTAACTATATAGCATCGCCCACCGACTTAATTTTCTAGATATACTATAAAAAGACAGGAGGACTTTACATCAACCATATATACATTCACTAAATTTAATTCGTTAAAACAATGTGCGATATATATTCTTTAAATTTCTTTTCAATATCCGAGCTATCACATCCACCTGCAGAGTCTAATACGGCCATCCTGAAAAAAGGAATTATTATCAACTCCTATCACTATACTCAATTCACGTATTTAGCACAGACTAAGACCTCTTGCATCAAAGAAGGACTACGTGCGCTTATTGATTTTGCAACTTTACGTGAAGGTGTGAGTGTCAGGAATCAGGACGACATGTCACGCTATTGACGAGAAAAAATGAGATTTTCCTCTCACCTTATGTTGCAGACGAAAAGTAACATTTCTTTTTCTCCCAAATTTTTGTTTTTGAGCACTCTTTCGTGCTGATTAGCAAAATCTTCTCTTGTTTTGCAATGTACAATTCTTTGCCAAAGAAGGTGATCAGTGACGAACACCTTCTCTGATGGAAGAAGGGATCGGCGACGTATGCAGACGCTCATTGATCTCTCTACAATTTTATGGAAACTGGGCTTTAACAAACAGTTATTCCTAAAGATAAAACAAAATTTCAAATAAATCATAATTAAAATATTAAAATATGATAATATACCTTAGATTAACTAGATTTATTCCAAAAAAAATTTTCGAGGCATAATTCATGTTCCCTGTGCCGGCATCACAGCAACATTGAAAATTTTCCGCCTTATTCAAGTTCTTTATGCCGGCACAGCAATTGTGCAAGTTTACACCGCATCTGCTGCATTTAATCCATTTTCTTTCTTTTACTGCAAAGCAGCCCAGTTTTTTTAAACCAGCACAAAATTTTTTTGCTGCTGGCTCTATTCTGATACTGCTTCTTCGCTTCTCTGCTCTTATTACTAAAAATTAAATTTGAATTTCATTTATAAAATTCTAAAATATGATTTTTGTAATACAACAAAAAAGGCCTCTTGGCAGCCAACCACCCGCAAGGATCACCAAAGTCGAAATTTACCGTTATTGTTCAGTATATAAGCTTTAACTTTGGTACACTTATAGTTATAGGTCCATGTCTTTCAGAAAACTTATACACTAACGATTGATCATGAGAAATACGAAAAAAAACACTACAAAATATCATAAATAGAAAATAAAACCTCGTTCGTATCGTTTGACTCCTCCTCGTCATCATCACTGTCGCCAATTGTAATTGTTGGGGACTCTGTAACATTCTGAAAGAAATAAGTCAAATAAGAAATAGATGATTAACTAAGACAACAATTGGCAATGCAACACTACGTAAGCATAATTTTCTTTCCTTCAGGAAAGTGGAGCATCTAAGATTAGCGTTTGATCATTTTAAGTAGATATGCACAATGAAAAATTATCGTAAACAGAGAACAGAAAACAAGAAACCTTGTTTTTGTTGATTGAATTGCCACCAGTATGTCTTGACTTCTCATGTGGTGGGTCAGCGTCATCTTCGCCAGTGTCATCAATATCTTTATACTGAATCAGGACGACATGTCACGCTATTTATGACAAAAAATGGTTTTTCTCTCACTTGAGTTTACAGACAAAAATGAGCATGTCTTTTTCTTTAATGTCGCCATTCTTTTTAAGAACTCTGCTGTATTGCTGTGAAATATCTTCTCTTGTTTTGCAAGACGATATCCCTTGCCAAAGAAGGTGATCAGTGACAAACACCTTCTCTGGCGCTTTCTGCTTAATTTGTCAGAAGAAAACGGTTCATTAACTATCTTTTTGTGAATATATTCAATCTATTATTTGATACAGCGGGTTGGTGCTAGTCTTTATTACTAAAATCCTCTTTGCCACATTCACGAAGGATCTCAGAAGGGCTAAACAAGTTTTTGGGCATCAGCCCTTTTATAAAGTTTTCTGCTGTCGTACTCCATACTTAACTATATAGCATCGTCCACCGACTTAATTTTCTAGATATACTATAAAAAGACAGGAGGACTTTACATCAACCATATATACATTCACTAAATTTAATTCGTTAAAACAATGTGCGATATATATTCTTTAAATTTCTTTTCAATATCCGAGCTATCACATCCACCTGCAGAGTCTAATACGCCATCCTGAAAAAAGGAATTATTATCAACTCCTATCACTATACTCAATTCACGTATTTAGCACAGACTAAGACCTCTTGCATCAAAGAAGGACTACGATGCGCTTATTGATTTTGCAACTTTACGTGAAGGTGTGAGTGTCAGGAATCAGGACGACATGTCACGCTATTGACGAGAAAAATGAGATTTTCCTCTCACCTTATGTTGCAGACGAAAAGTAGCATTTCTTTTCTCCCAAATTTTTGTTTTTGAGCACTCTTTCGTGCTGATTAGCAAAATCTTCTCTTGTTTTGCAATGTACAATTCTTTGCCAAAGAAGGTGATCAGTGACGAACACCTTCTCTGATGGAAGAAGGGATCGCGACGATGCAGACGCTCATTGATCTCTCTACAATTTTATGGAAACTGGGCTTTAACAAACAGTTATTCCTAAAGATAAAACAAAATTTCAAATAAATCATAATTAAAATATTAAAATATGATAATATACCTTAGATTAACTAGATTTATTCCAAAAAAAATTTTCGAGGCATAATTCATGTTCCTGTGCCGCATCACAGCAACATTGAAAATTTTCCGCCTTATTCAAGTTCTTTATGCCGGCACAGCAATTGTGCAAGTTTACACCGCATCTGCTGCATTTAATCCATTTTCTTTCTTTTACTGCAAAGCAGCCCAGTTTTTTTAAACCAGCACAAAATTTTTTTGCTGCTGGCTCTATTACGATACTGCTTCTTCGCTTCTCTGCTCTTATTACTAAAAATTAAATTTGAATTTCATTTATAAAATTCTAAAATATGATTTTGTAATACAACAAAAAGGCCTCTTGGCAGCCAACCACCCAAGGATCACCAAAGTCGAAATTTACCGTTATTGTTCAGTATATAAGCTTTAACTTTGGTACACTTATAGTTATAGGTCCATGTCTTTCAGAAAACTTATACTCTAACGATTGATCATGAGAAATACGAAAAAAAACACTACAAAATATCATAAATAGAAAATAAAACCTCGTTCGTATCGTTTGACTCCTCCTCGTCATCATCACTGTCGCCAATTGTAATTGTTGGGGACTCTGTAACATTCTGAAAGAAATAAGTCAAATAAGAAATAGATGATTAACTAAGACAACAAATGGCAATGCAACACTACGTAAGCATAATTTTCTTTCCTTCAGGAAAGTGGAGCATCTAAGATTAGCGTTTGATCATTTTAAGTAGATATGCACAATGAAAAATTATCTTAAACAGAGAACAGAAAACAAGAAACCTTGTTTTTGTTGATTGAATTGCCACCAGTATGTCTTGACTTCTCATGTGGTGGGTCAGCGTCATCTTCGCCAGTGTCATCAATATCTTTATACGGAATCAGGACGACATGTCACGCTATTTATGACAAAAATGGTTTTCTCTCGCTTGATTTTACAGACAAAAATGAGCATGTCTTTTTCTTTAATGTCGCCATTCTTTTTAAGAACTCTGCTGTATTGCTGTGAAATATCTTCTCTTGTTTTGCAAGACGATATCCCTTGCCAAAGAAGGTGATCAGTGACAAACACCTTCTCTGGCGCTTTCTGCTTAATTTGTCAGAAGAAAACGGTTCATTAACTATCTTTTGTGAATATATTCAATCTACTATTTGATACAGCGGGTTGGTGCTAGTCTTTATTACTAAAGTCCTCTTTGCCACATTCACGAAGGATCTCAGAAGGGCTAAACAAGTTTTTGGGCATAAGCCCTTTTATAAAGTTTTCTGCTGTCGTACTCCATACGAACTATATAGCATCGTCCACCGACTTAATTTTCTAGATATACTATAAAAAGACAGGAGGACTTTACATCAACCATATATACATTCACTAAATTTAATTCGTTAAAACAATGTGCGATATATATTCTTTAAATTTCTTTTCAATATCCGAGCTATCACATCCACCTGCAGAGTCTAATACGGCCATCCTGAAAAAAGGAATTATTATCAACTCCTATCACTATACTCAATTCACGTATTTAGCACAGACTAAGACCTCTTGCATCAAAGAAGGACTACGGCGCTTATTGATTTTGCAACTTTACGTGAAGGTGTGAG
This sequence comes from Chrysaora quinquecirrha, assembly GCA_014526335.1. Classification (NCBI taxonomy): domain Eukaryota; kingdom Metazoa; phylum Cnidaria; class Scyphozoa; order Semaeostomeae; family Pelagiidae; genus Chrysaora; species Chrysaora quinquecirrha. Next base: position 90,549 of record JACTAT010000207.1, read on the forward strand.
TGTCAGGAATCAGGACGACATGTCACGCTATTGACGAGAAAAAATGAGATTTTCCTCTCACCTTATGTTGCAGACGAAAAGTAACATTTCTTTTTCTCCCAAATTTTTGTTTTTGAGCACTCTTTCGTGCTGATTAGCAAAATCTTCTCTTGTTTTGCAATGTACAATTCTTTGCCAAAGAAGGTGATCAGTGACGAACACCTTCTCTGATGGAAGAAGGATCGCGACGTATGCAGACGCTCATTGATCTCTCTACAATTTTATGGAAACTGGGCTTTAACAAACAGTTATTCCTAAAGATAAAACAAAATTTCAAATAAATCATAATTAAAATATTAAAATATGATAATATACCTTAGATTAACTAGATTTATTCCAAAAAAAATTTTCGAGGCATAATTCATGTTCCTGTGCCGCATCACAGCAACATTGAAAATTTTCCGCCTTATTCAAGTTCTTTATGCCGCACAGCAATTGTGCAAGTTTACACCGCATCTGCTGCATTTAATCCATTTTCTTTCTTTTACTGCAAAGCAGCCCAGTTTTTTTAAACCAGCACAAAATTTTTTTGCTGCTGGCTCTATTACGATACTGCTTCTTCGCTTCTCTGCTCTTATTACTAAAAATTAAATTTGAATTTCATTTATAAAATTCTAAAATATGATTTTTGTAATACAACAAGAAAGGCCTCTTGGCAGCCAACCACCCGCAAGGATCACCAAAGTCGACATTTACCGTTATTGTTCAGTATATAAGCTTTAACTTTGGTACACTTATAGTTATAGGTCCATGTCTTTCAGAAAACTTATACTCTAACGATTGATCATGAGAAATACGAAAGAAAAAACACTACAAAATATCATAAATAGAAAATAAAACCTCGTTCGTATCGTTTGACTCCTCCTCGTCATCATCACTGTCGCCAATTGTAATTGTTGGGGACTCTGTAACATTCTGAAAGAAATAAGTCAAATAAGAAATAGATGATTAACTAAGACAACAAATGGCAATGCAACACTACGTAAGCATAATTTTCTTTCCTTCAGGAAAGTGGAGCATCTAAGATTAGCGTTTGATCATTTTAAGTAGATATGCACAATGAAAAATTATCGTAAACAGAGAACAGAAAACAAGAAACCTTGTTTTTGTTGATTGAATTGCCACCAGTATGTCTTGACTTCTCATGTGGTGGGTCAGCGTCATCTTCGCCAGTGTCATCAATATCTTTATACGGAATCAGGACGACATGTCACGCTATTTATGACAAAAAATGGTTTTTCTCTCGCTTGATTTTACAGACAAAATGAGCATGTCTTTTCTTTAATGTCGCCATTCTTTTAAGAACTCTGCTGTATTGCTGTGAAATATCTTTTCTTGTTTTGCAAGACGATATCCCTTGCCAAAGAAGGTGATCAGTGACAAACACCTTCTCTGGCGCTTTCTGCTTAATTTGTCAGAAGAAAACGGTTCATTAACTATCTTTTGTGAATATATTCAATCTACTATTTGATACAGCGGGTTGGTGCTAGTCTTTATTACTAAAGTCCTCTTTGCCACATTCACGAAGGATCTCAGAAGGGCTAAACAAGTTTTTGGGCATAAGCCCTTTTATAAAGTTTTCTGCTGTCGTACTCCATACTTAACTATATAGCATCGTCCACCGACTTAATTTTCTAGATATACTATAAAAAAGACAGGAGGACTTTACATCAACCATATATACATTCACTAAATTTAATTCGTTAAAACAATGTGCGCATATATATTCTTTAAATTTCTTTTCAATATCCGAGCTATCACATCCACCTGCAGAGTCTAATACGGCCATCCTGAAAAAAGGAATTATTATCAACTCCTATCACTATACTCAATTCACGTATTTAGCACAGACTAAGACCTCTTGCATCAAAGAAGGACTACGTGCGCTTATTGATTTTGCAACTTTACGTGAAGGTGTGAGTGTCAGGAATCAGGACGACATGTCACGCTATTGACGAGAAAAAATGAGATTTTCCTCTCACCTTATGTTGCAGACGAAAAGTAGCATTTCTTTTTCTCCCAAATTTTTGTTTTTGAGCACTCTTTCGTGCTGATTAGCAAAATCTTCTCTTGTTTTGCAATGTACAATTCTTTGCCAAAGAAGGTGATCAGTGACGAACACCTTCTCTGATGGAAGAAGGGATCGGCGACGTATGCAGACGCCATTGATCTCTCTACAATTTTATGGAAACTGGGCTTTAACAAACAGTTATTCCTAAAGATAAAACAAAATTTCAAATAAATCATAATTAAAATATTAAAATATGATAATATACCTTAGATTAACTAGATTTATTCCAAAAAAAATTTTCGAGGCATAATTCATGTTCCCTGTGCCGGCATCACAGCAACATTGAAAATTTTCCGCCTTATTCAAGTTCTTTATGCCGGCACAGCAATTGTGCAAGTTTACACCGCATCTGCTGCATTTAATCCATTTTCTTTCTTTTACTGCAAAGCAGCCCAGTTTTTAAACCAGCACAAAATTTTTTGCTGCTGGCTCTATTACTGATACTGCTTCTTCGCTTCTCTGCTCTTATTACTAAAAATTAAATTTGAATTTCATTTATAAAATTCTAAAATATGATTTTGTAATACAACAAAAAAGGCCTCTTGGCAGCCAACCACCCGCAAGGATCACCAAAGTCGAAATTTACCGTTATTGTTCAGTATATAAGCTTTAACTTTGGTACACTTATAGTTATAGGTCCATGTCTTTCAGAAAACTTATACACTAACGATTGATCATGAGAAATACGAAAAAAAACACTACAAAATATCATAAATAGAAAATAAAACCTCGTTCGTATCGTTTGACTCCTCCTCGTCATCATCACTGTCGCCAATTGTAATTGTTGGGGACTCTGTAACATTCTGAAAGAAATAAGTCAAATAAGAAATAGATGATTAACTAAGACAACAAATGGCAATGCAACACTACGTAAGCATAATTTTCTTTCCTTCAGGAAAGTGGAGCATCTAAGATTAGCGTTTGATCATTTTAAGTAGATATGCACAATGAAAATTATCTTAAACAGAGAACAGAAAACAAGAAACCTTGTTTTTGTTGATTGAATTGCCACCAGTATGTCTTGACTTCTCATGTGGTGGGTCAGCGTCATCTTCGCCAGTGTCATCAATATCTTTATACGGAATCAGGACGACATGTCACGCTATTTATGACAAAAAATGGTTTTTCTCTCGCTTGATTTTACAGACAAAAATGAGCATGTCTTTTTCTTTAATGTCGCCATTCTTTTAAGAACTCTGCTGTATTGCTGTGAAATATCTTCTCTTGTTTTGCAAGACGATATCCCTTGCCAAAGAAGGTGATCAGTGACAAACACCTTCTCTGGCGCTTTCTGCTTAATTTGTCAGAAGAAAACGGTTCATTAACTATCTTTTGTGAATATATTCAATCTACTATTTGATACAGCGGGTTGGTGCTAGTCTTTATTACTAAAGTCCTCTTTGCCACATTCACGAAGGATCTCAGAAGGGCTAAACAAGTTTTTGGGCATAAGCCCTTTTATAAAGTTTTCTGCTGTCGTACTCCATACGAACTATATAGCATCGTCCACCGACTTAATTTTCTAGATATACTATAAAAAAGACAGGAGGACTTTACATCAACCATATATACATTCACTAAATTTAATTCGTTAAAACAATGTGCGCATATATATTCTTTAAATTTCTTTTCAATATCCGAGCTATCACATCCACCTGCAGAGTCTAATACGGCCATCCTGAAAAAAGGAATTATTATCAACTCCTATCACTATACTCAATTCACGTATTTAGCACAGACTAAGACCTCTTGCATCAAAGAAGGACTACGGCGCTTATTGATTTTGCAACTTTACGTGAAGGTGTGAGTGTCAGGAATCAGGACGACATGTCACGCTATTGACGAGAAAAAATGAGATTTTCCTCTCACCTTATGTTGCAGACGAAAAGTAACATTTCTTTTTCTCCCAAATTTTTGTTTTTGAGCACTCTTTCGTGCTGATTAGCAAAATCTTCTCTTGTTTTGCAATGTACAATTCTTTGCCAAAGAAGGTGATCAGTGACGAACACCTTCTCTGATGGAAGAAGGGATCGGTGACGTATGCAGACGCTCATTGATCTCTCTACAATTTTATGGAAACTGGGCTTTAACAAACAGTTATTCCTAAAGATAAAACAAAATTTCAAATAAATCATAATTAAAATATTAAAATATGATAATATACCTTAGATTAACTAGATTTATTCCAAAAAAAATTTTCGAGGCATAATTCATGTTCCCTGTGCCGGCATCACAGCAACATTGAAAATTTTCCGCCTTATTCAAGTTCTTTATGCCGGCACAGCAATTGTGCAAGTTTACACCGCATCTGCTGCATTTAATCCATTTTCTTTCTTTTACTGCAAAGCAGCCCAGTTTTTTTAAACCAGCACAAAATTTTTTTGCTGCTGGCTCTATTACGATACTGCTTCTTCGCTTCTCTGCTCTTATTACTAAAAATTAAATTTGAATTTCATTTATAAAATTCTAAAATATGATTTTTGTAATACAACAAAAAAGGCCTCTTGGCAGCCAACCACCCGCAAGGATCACCAAAGTCGAAATTTACCGTTATTGTTCAGTATATAAGCTTTAACTTTGGTACACTTATAGTTATAGGTCCATGTCTTTCAGAAAACTTATACACTAACGATTGATCATGAGAAATACGAAAAAAAACACTACAAAATATCATAAATAGAAAATAAAACCTCGTTCGTATCGTTTGACTCCTCCTCGTCATCATCACTGTCGCCAATTGTAATTGTTGGGGACTCTGTAACATTCTGAAAGAAATAAGTCAAATAAGAAATAGATGATTAACTAAGACAACAATTGGCAATGCAACACTACGTAAGCATAATTTTCTTTCCTTCAGGAAAGTGGAGCATCTAAGATTAGCGTTTGATCATTTTAAGTAGATATGCACAATGAAAATTATCGTAAACAGAGAACAGAAAACAAGAAACCTTGTTTTGTTGATTGAATTGCCACCAGTATGTCTTGACTTCTCATGTGGTGGGTCAGCGTCATCTTCGCCAGTGTCATCAATATCTTTATACTGAATCAGGACGACATGTCACGCTATTTATGACAAAAATGGTTTTTCTCTCACTTGAGTTTACAGACAAAATGAGCATGTCTTTTCTTTAATGTCGCCATTCTTTTAAGAACTCTGCTGTATTGCTGTGAAATATCTTCTCTTGTTTTGCAAGACGATATCCCTTGCCAAAGAAGGTGATCAGTGACAAACACCTTCTCTGGCGCTTTCTGCTTAATTTGTCAGAAGAAAACGGTTCATTAACTATCTTTTTGTGAATATATTCAATCTATTATTTGATACAGCGGGTTGGTGCTAGTCTTTATTACTAAAATCCTCTTTGCCACATTCACGAAGGATCTCAGAAGGGCTAAACAAGTTTTTGGGCATCAGCCCTTTTATAAAGTTTTCTGCTGTCGTACTCCATACGAACTATATAGCATCGTCCACCGACTTAATTTTCTAGATATACTATAAAAAAGACAGGAGGACTTTACATCAACCATATATACATTCACTAAATTTAATTCGTTAAAACAATGTGCGCATATATATTCTTTAAATTTCTTTTCAATATCCGAGCTATCACATCCACCTGCAGAGTCTAATACGGCCATCCTGAAAAAGGAATTATTATCAACTCCTATCACTATACTCAATTCACGTATTTAGCACAGACTAAGACCTCTTGCATCAAAGAAGGACTACGGCGCTTATTGATTTTGCAACTTTACGTGAAGGTGTGAGTGTCAGGAATCAGGACGACATGTCACGCTATTGACGAGAAAAATGAGATTTTCCTCTCACCTTATGTTGCAGACTTAAAAGTAGCATTTCTTTTCTCCCAAATTTTTGTTTTGAGCACTCTTTCGTGCTGATTAGCAAAATCTTCTCTTGTTTTGCAATGTACAATTCTTTGCCAAAGAAGGTGATCAGTGACGAACACCTTCTCTGATGGAAGAAGGATCGTGACGTATGCAGACGCTCATTGATCTCTCTACAATTTTATGGAAACTGGGCTTTAACAAACAGTTATTCCTAAAGATAAAACAAAATTTCAAATAAATCATAATTAAAATATTAAAATATGATAATATACCTTAGATTAACTAGATTTATTCCAAAAAAAATTTTCGAGGCATAATTCATGTTCCCTGTGCCGGCATCACAGCAACATTGAAAATTTTCCGCCTTATTCAAGTTCTTTATGCCGGCACAGCAATTGTGCAAGTTTACACCGCATCTGCTGCATTTAATCCATTTTCTTTCTTTTACTGCAAAGCAGCCCAGTTTTTTTAAACCAGCACAAAATTTTTTTGCTGCTGGCTCTATTACGATACTGCTTCTTCGCTTCTCTGCTCTTATTACTAAAAATTAAATTTGAATTTCATTTATAAAATTCTAAAATATGATTTTTGTAATACAACAAAAAAGGCCTCTTGGCAGCCAACCACCCGCAAGGATCACCAAAGTCGAAATTTACCGTTATTGTTCAGTATATAAGCTTTAACTTTGGTACACTTATAGTTATAGGTCCATGTCTTTCAGAAAACTTATACACTAACGATTGATCATGAGAAATACGAAAAAAAACACTACAAAATATCATAAATAGAAAATAAAACCTCGTTCGTATCGTTTGACTCCTCCTCGTCATCATCACTGTCGCCAATTGTAATTGTTGGGGACTCTGTAACATTCTGAAAGAAATAAGTCAAATAAGAAATAGATGATTAACTAAGACAACAAATGGCAATGCAACACTACGTAAGCATAATTTTCTTTCCTTCAGGAAAGTGGAGCATCTAAGATTAGCGTTTGATCATTTTAAGTAGATATGCACAATGAAAATTATCTTAAACAGAGAACAGAAAACAAGAAACCTTGTTTTTGTTGATTGAATTGCCACCAGTATGTCTTGACTTCTCATGTGGTGGGTCAGCGTCATCTTCGCCAGTGTCATCAATATCTTTATACGGAATCAGGACGACATGTCACGCTATTTATGACAAAAAATGGTTTTTCTCTCGCTTGATTTTACAGACAAAAATGAGCATGTCTTTTTCTTTAATGTCGCCATTCTTTTTAAGAACTCTGCTGTATTGCTGTGAAATATCTTCTCTTGTTTTGCAAGACGATATCCCTTGCCAAAGAAGGTGATCAGTGACAAACACCTTCTCTGGCGCTTTCTGCTTAATTTGTCAGAAGAAAACGGTTCATTAACTATCTTTTGTGAATATATTCAATCTACTATTTGATACAGCGGGTTGGTGCTAGTCTTTATTACTAAAGTCCTCTTTGCCACATTCACGAAGGATCTCAGAAGGGCTAAACAAGTTTTTGGGCATAAGCCCTTTTATAAAGTTTTCTGCTGTCGTACTCCATACGAACTATATAGCATCGTCCACCGACTTAATTTTCTAGATATACTATAAAAAAGACAGGAGGACTTTACATCAACCATATATACATTCACTAAATTTAATTCGTTAAAACAATGTGCGCATATATATTCTTTAAATTTCTTTTCAATATCCGAGCTATCACATCCACCTGCAGAGTCTAATACGGCCATCCTGAAAAAGGAATTATTATCAACTCCTATCACTATACTCAATTCACGTATTTAGCACAGACTAAGACCTCTTGCATCAAAGAAGGACTACGTGCGCTTATTGATTTTGCAACTTTACGTGAAGGTGTGAGTGTCAGGAATCAGGACGACATGTCACGCTATTGACGAGAAAAAATGAGATTTTCCTCTCACCTTATGTTGCAGACGAAAAGTAACATTTCTTTTTCTCCCAAATTTTTGTTTTTGAGCACTCTTTCGTGCTGATTAGCAAAATCTTCTCTTGTTTTGCAATGTACAATTCTTTGCCAAAGAAGGTGATCAGTGACGAACACCTTCTCTGATGGAAGAAGGGATCGGCGACGTATGCAGACGCTCATTGATCTCTCTACAATTTTATGGAAACTGGGCTTTAACAAACAGTTATTCCTAAAGATAAAACAAAATTTCAAATAAATCATAATTAAAATATTAAAATATGATAATATACCTTAGATTAACTAGATTTATTCCAAAAAAAATTTTCGAGGCATAATTCATGTTCCCTGTGCCGGCATCACAGCAACATTGAAAATTTTCCGCCTTATTCAAGTTCTTTATGCCGGCACAGCAATTGTGCAAGTTTACACCGCATCTGCTGCATTTAATCCATTTTCTTTCTTTTACTGCAAAGCAGCCCAGTTTTTTTAAACCAGCACAAAATTTTTTTGCTGCTGGCTCTATTACGATACTGCTTCTTCGCTTCTCTGCTCTTATTACTAAAATTAAATTTGAATTTCATTTATAAAATTCTAAAATATGATTTTGTAATACAACAAAAAGGCCTCTTGGCAGCCAACCACCCCATAAGGATCACCAAAGTCGAAATTTACCGTTATTGTTCAGTATATAAGCTTTAACTTTGGTACACTTATAGTTATAGGTCCATGTCTTTCAGAAAACTTATACACTAACGATTGATCATGAGAAATACGAAAAAAAACACTACAAAATATCATAAATAGAAAATAAAACCTCGTTCAGATTGCTTGACTCCTCCTCGTCATCATCACTGTCGCCAATTGTAATTGTTGGGGACTCTGTAACATTCTGAAAGAAATAAGTCAAATAAGAAATAGATGATTAACTAAGACAACAATTGGCAATGCAACACTACGTAAGCATAATTTTCTTTCCTTCAGGAAAGTGGAGCATCTAAGATTAGCGTTTGATCATTTTAAGTAGATATGCACAATGAAAAATTATCGTAAACAGAGAACAGAAAACAAGAAACCTTGTTTTTGTTGATTGAATTGCCACCAGTATGTCTTGACTTCTCATGTGGTGGGTCAGCGTCATCTTCGCCAGTGTCATCAATATCTTTATACTGAATCAGGACGACATGTCACGCTATTTATGACAAAAAATGGTTTTTCTCTCACTTGAGTTTACAGACAAAAATGAGCATGTCTTTTTCTTTAATGTCGCCATTCTTTTTAAGAACTCTGCTGTATTGCTGTGAAATATCTTCTCTTGTTTTGCAAGACGATATCCCTTGCCAAAGAAGGTGATCAGTGACAAACACCTTCTCTGGCGCTTTCTGCTTAATTTGTCAGAAGAAAACGGTTCATTAACTATCTTTTTGTGAATATATTCAATCTATTATTTGATACAGCGGGTTGGTGCTAGTCTTTATTACTAAAATCCTCTTTGCCACATTCACGAAGGATCTCAGAAGGGCTAAACAAGTTTTTGGGCATCAGCCCTTTTATAAAGTTTTCTGCTGTCGTACTCCATACGAACTATATAGCATCGTCCACCGACTTAATTTTCTAGATATACTATAAAAAAGACAGGAGGACTTTACATCAACCATATATACATTCACTAAATTTAATTCGTTAAAACAATGTGCGCATATATATTCTTTAAATTTCTTTTCAATATCCGAGCTATCACATCCACCTGCAGAGTCTAATACGGCCATCCTGAAAAAAGGAATTATTATCAACTCCTATCACTATACTCAATTCACGTATTTAGCACAGACTAAGACCTCTTGCATCAAAGAAGGACTACGTGCGCTTATTGATTTTGCAACTTTACGTGAAGGTGTGAGTGTCAGGAATCAGGACGACATGTCACGCTATTGACGAGAAAAATGAGATTTTCCTCTCACCTTATGTTGCAGACGAAAAGTAACATTTCTTTTTCTCCCAAATTTTTGTTTTTGAGCACTCTTTCGTGCTGATTAGCAAAATCTTCTCTTGTTTTGCAATGTACAATTCTTTGCCAAAGAAGGTGATCAGTGAGGAACACCTTCTCTGATGGAAGAAGGGATCGGCGACGTATGCAGACGCTCATTGATCTCTCTACAATTTTATGGAAACTGGGCTTTAACAAACAGTTATTCCTAAAGATAAAACAAAATTTCAAATAAATCATAATTAAAATATTTAAATATGATAATATACCTTAGATTAACTAAATTTATTCCAAAAAATTTTTCGAGGCATAATTCATGTTCCCTGTGCCGGCATCACAGCAACATTGAAAATTTTCCGCCTTATTCAAGTTCTTTATGCCGGCACAGCAATTGTGAAAGTTTACACCGCATCGGCTGCATTTAATCCATTTTCTTTCTTTTACTGCAAAGCAGGCCAGTTTTTTTAAACCAGCACAAATTTTTTTTGCTGCTGGCTCTATTACGATACTGCTTCTTCGCTTCTCTGCTCTTATTACTAAAAATTAAATTTGAATTTCATTTATAAAATTCTAAAATATGACTTTTGTAATACAACAAGAAAGGCCTCTTGGCAGCCAACCACCCGCAAGGATCACCAAAGTCGACATTTACCGTTATTGTTCAGTATATAAGCTTTAACTTTGGTACACTTATAGTTATAGGTCCATGTCTTTCAGAAAACTTATACTCTAACGATTGATCATGAGAAATACGAAAAAAAAAACACTACAAAATATCATAAATAGAAAATAAAACCTCGTTCGTATCGTTTGACTCCTCCTCGTCATCATCACTGTCGCCAATTGTAATTGTTGGGGACTCTGTAACATTCTGAAAGAAATAAGTCAAATAAGAAATAGATGATTAACTAAGACAACAATTGGCAATGCAACACTACGTAAGCATAATTTTCTTTCCTTCAGGAAAGTGGAGCATCTAAGATTAGCGTTTGATCATTTTAAGTAGATATGCACAATGAAAAATTATCGTAAACAGAGAACAGAAAACAAGAAACCTTGTTTTTGTTGATTGAATTGCCACCAGTATGTCTTGACTTCTCATGTGTTGGGTCAGCGTCATCTTCGCCAGTGTCATCAATATCTTTATACGGAATCAGGACGACATGTCACGCTATTTATGACAAAAAATGGTTTTTCTCTCGCTTGATTTTACAGACAAAAATGAGCATGTCTTTTTCTTTAATGTCGCCATTCTTTTTAAGAACTCTGCTGTATTGCTGTGAAATATCTTCTCTTGTTTTGCAAGACGATATCCCTTGCCAAAGAAGGTGATCAGTGACAAACACCTTCTCTGGCGCTATCTGCTTAATTTGTCAGAAGAAAACGGTTCATTAACTATCTTTTGTGAATATATTCAATCTACTATTTGATACAGCGGGTTGGTGCTAGTCTTTATTACTAAAATCCTCTTTGCCACATTCACGAAGGATCTCAGAAGGGCTAAACAAGTTTTTGGGCATAAGCCCTTTTATAAAGTTTTCTGCTGTCGTACTCCATACTTAACTATATAGCATCGTCCACCGACTTAATTTTCTAGATATACTATAAAAAGACAGGAGGACTTTACATCAACCATATATACATTCACTAAATTTAATTCGTTAAAACAATGTGCGATATATATTCTTTAAATTTCTTTTCAATATCCGAGCTATCACATCCACCTGCAGAGTCTAATACGGCCATCCTGAAAAAGGAATTATTATCAACTCCTATCACTATACTCAATTCACGTATTTAGCACAGACTAAGACCTCTTGCATCAAAGAAGGACTACGTGCGCTTATTGATTTTGCAACTTTACATGAAGGTGTGAGTGTCAGGAATCAGGACGACATGTCACGCTATTGACGAGAAAAAATGAGATTTTCCTCTCACCTTATGTTGCAGACGAAAAGTAACATTTCTTTTTCTCCCAAATTTTTGTTTTGAGCACTCTTTCGTGCTGATTAGCAAAATCTTCTCTTGTTTTGCAATGTACAATTCTTTGCCAAAGAAGGTGATCAGTGACTAACACCTTCTCTGATGGAAGAAGGATCGGACGTATGCAGACGCTCATTGATCTCTCTACAATTTTATGGAAACTGGGCTTTAACAAACAGTTATTCCTAAAGATAAAACAAAATTTCAAATAAATCATAATTAAAATATTAAAATATGATAATATACCTTAGATTAACTAGATTTATTCCAAAAAAAATTTTCGAGGCATAATTCATGTTCCCTGTGCCGGCATCACAGCAACATTGAAAATTTTCCGCCTGATTCAAGTTCTTTATGCCGGCACAGCAATTGTGCAAGTTTACACCGCATCTGCTGCATTTAATCCATTTTCTTTCTTTTACTGCAAAGCAGCCCAGTTTTTTTAAACCATCACAAAATTTTTTTGCTGCTGGCTCTATTACGATACTGCTTCTTCGCTTCTCTGCTCTTATTACTAAAAATTAAATTTGAATTTCATTTATAAAATTCTAAAATATGATTTTTGTAATACAACAAAAAAGGCCTCTTGGCAGCCAACCACCCGCAAGGATCACCAAAGTCGAAATTTACCGTTATTGTTCAGTATATAAGCTTTAACTTTGGTACACTTATAGTTATAGGTCCATGTCTTTCAGAAAACTTATACACTAACGATTGATCATGAGAAATCTGAAAAAAACACTACAAAATATCATAAATAGAAAATAAAACCTCGTTCAGATTGCTTGACTCCTCCTCGTCATCATCACTGTCGCCAATTGTAATTGTTGGGGACTCTGTAACATTCTGAAAGAAATAAGTCAAATAAGAAATAGATGATTAACTAAGACAACAATTGGCAATGCAACACTACGTAAGCATAATTTTCTTTCCTTCAGGAAAGTGGAGCATCTAAGATTAGCGTTTGATCATTTTAAGTAGATATGCACAATGAAAAATTATCGTAAACAGAGAACAGAAAACAAAAAACCTTGTTTTTGTTGATTGAATTGCCACCAGTATGTCTTGACTTCTCATGTGGTGGGTCAGCGTCATCTTCGCCAGTGTCATCAATATCTTTATATGGAATCAGGACGACATGTCACGCTATTGATAACAAAAAATGGTTTTTCTCTCACTTGATTTTACAGACAAAAATGAGCATGTCTTTTCTTTAATGTCGCCATTCTTTTTAAGAACTCTGCTGTATTGCTGTGAAATATCTTCTCTTGTTTTGCAAGACGATATCCCTTGCCAAAGAAGGTGATCAGTGACAAACACCTTCTCTGGCGCTTTCTGCTTAATTTGTCAGAAGAAAACGGTTCATTAACTATCTTTTGTGAATATATTCAATCTACTATTTGATATAGCGGGTTGGTGCTAGTCTTTATTACTAAACTCCTCTTTGCTGTGAATATATTCAATCTACTATTTGATGTAGCGGGTTGGTGCTAGTCTTTATTACTAAACTCCTCTTTGCTGTGAATATATTCAATCTACTATTTGATGTAGTGGGATAGTGCTAGTCTTTATTACTAAACTCCTCTTTGCGACATTCACGAAGGATCTCAGAAGGGCTAAACAAGTTTTTGGGCATAAGCCCTTCTATAAAGTTTTCGGCTGTCGTACTCCATACGAACTGTATAGCATCGTCCACCGACTTAATTTTCGAGATATACTATAAAAAAAGATAAGAGGTCATCATCAACCATATATACATTCACTGAATTTAATTCGTTAAAATAATTGTGCAACCTATGCAACCTGAGCCCGTGCAATAATTAAGCCATGCAAGCGCTCTGGCGTGGCCTGTTCTGCATTAATCAATGCAATAAAATCATGAAATTTACAGCTTTTTCCCACTTAAACTCTTTTCTTCTTCACATACATGTTTTTATTTTCAATCTCAGCATTTCATCTTCCTCTCCCTTGGTTAGTTGCTCTTTCGGTTAATCATGTTATTGTGAATATTCCTTTTACAGCAAATGACCTATGCGATTTCATTTCAATGCAAGATACTAGTATGAATTAATGCACAGTACATCAGTATCCGTTGTATATATATCTAAAACAAGTGCCTTGCAAATCATTGAAGATTTTAGTAGCTGCTTACATCATCAACGTAGTGTTCAAATGGGAAATGGCAGCGAACACAATTGCTAATCTTAATAGCAGTGCCGTTTCTTCGGTGCGAATAGCGCAATGCCTACAGCATTATACAAACAATTTCCATTGCCTGTAGTTTCTATCGGCTTTTTCCCACTGGGCAAATTTTTCACCCTGGCACATCTGCGAATCAAAAAATGAATAAAAAGCATCCTTTCATTATGATATTCGAAAATTCAGTTATTCTAGACACAAGTATTTTTAGATCTTTATTTTTATTGCGCATATATATTCTTTAAATTTCTTTTCAATATCTGAGCTATCACATCCACCTGCAGAGTCTAATACTGCCATCCTAAAAAAGGAATTATTATCAACTCCTATCACTATACCCAATTCACGTATTTAGCACAGACTAAGACCTCTTGCATCAAAGAAGGACTACGTGCGCTTATTGATTTTGCAACTTTACGTGAAGGTGTGAGTGTCAGGAATCAGGACGAAATGTCACGCTATTGACAAGAAAAAATGAGATTTTCCTCTCACCTTATGTTGCAGACGAAAAGTAACATTTCTTTTTCTCCCAAATTTTTGTTTTTGAGCACTCTTTCGTGCTGATTTACAAAATCTTCTCTTTTTTGGCAGGATGATATCCTTTGCCAGAGAAGGTGATCAGTGACGGACACCTTCTCTGGCGCTTTCTGCTTAATTTGTCAGATGAAAACGGTTCATTAACTATCTTTTGTGAATATATTCAATCTACTATTTGATGTAGTGGGTTAGTGCTAGTCTTTATTACTAAACTCCTCTTTGCTGTGAATATATTCAATCTACTATTTGATGTAGTGGGTTAGTGCTAGTCTTTATTACTAAACTCCTCTTTGCCACATTCACATTCAACAATCATTTTGAATTGCTTGAGGCTTTATCACAACACAACGCCTTGCATTGAAGTTCCTTATAGAGACCTATACAATATGGTATAAATGCTCTTTAAACAATCAAGTCAATATATTATATGAGAGTAAGGTGGGATGATTTGGTATAAGCTTCCTTTAAACATGGTCTCACTTTTGACTAGAGTATTTTCAGATCTTTATTTGTTATTGCGCATATATATTCTTTAAATTTCTTTTCAGTATTCAAATTATCTGCAGCTGCAGAGTATAATTATAATGGCAGTTTAGGATCTTAATGACAATAATTGGGATAGTGATAATGATAGTGCTCATTTCATAGAGTTCATGCATCCTATGTTATTGCTTCTTTGCCTCTCGATTGAAGTTATGGTACAATTGTTCTTTGTCTACTACTGTACCCTTTCGTCTTCCCTTCACTCCCAATGAATTGTACTAGAAGACCTACTCTCTGACATCGCGGGTTAGTGCTAGTCTTTACTATTACTAATTCTACTCTCCTGCATTCACATTTAGCAATCAATTCTTATGAATGTTGCTCTTGTTTCTTCAGATCTTGCAAACAAAACTTATTTCCCATCATTTACCTCTGCTATTACTATCATCCTAAAATCTTCCATTCGCAATTGTACATCATTGTCCTTTTTTTCCAAATTTTCTTTTTTCAGCACTCTTTGGTGTTGATTGCAAACCAGTCTGGTTTCATGCCTCCCTTACCCATTTCGATGTCATGTCGATCATTTCCACAGATTTCGTAACACATTGTCCCTCGCATGGTGGATCGGTTACTTCTGATGTGAATGAAATAAAAAAATACAACATTAACCTAGAAGAGGGGGCTATATGGGGCAATAAGGAATCCGAACATACGTCTTCAGAATTGTGTAAACAATTTCGTCCATGATTGTAGGTAAACTAAATCAGTTTGGTCAATTAATTCTCCGTTTATAGGATGCCATCTTTTTGGAATCATCTATTAGCTAATTTTCCCATTAGTCCATATTTCAGAGATTATGCTAAACATTGATATTCATTTAAAAAAAATAATATGGCAGCATGTAAAAGAGGGTTCGCTGCAGGCAGAAAAATGCAGGCAACCGTAGAGTTTTGTGGCATTACAGAATCTGTCATTTTAAAAAGGAAAAAAAGGACAAACGGCAATGTATAGAGATGTCGAGATAAGCCTCGGAACAAGACTTGCTTGGTACCTGAGTCATTGCAATTGATAAATTTTCTTGACTAGGTCAAGTCTTTTGACATTTGCGATGTTATAATCGCCTTCAATTATTATGGTGTTCTTTTCTTTCATCTTATTGGTTTACAGTTAATCGACCGCTTTCTGTCGGTTTTTTTGCTGATGGAAATTTCAAAGAATTTGAAATAAGGTCTGTTCCGCTACTAATAATATGATGCCCATGGGATTCAAAATTATCTGCATGTCTACTCGAGAATTTTTTGTAAATAAGATATCATTCTCCACAACTTACGTTCATTGCAATGCATTTGATATTGTGCAGCGTCAAAATACCACAATCAATGCCGTTTTTCTGTTGTGGAACCTGCATTGAGAAGGAAAAAGGTAAATGTAATATGAACAAAAATAATTGGTAACAATTAATAGCTAATTACGGCACAGTATCTGTCTTATAAAATCAGTCACAATTAGAAAAATAAAACAAAATTTCAAATAAATCATAATTAAAATATTAAAATATGATAATATACCTTAGATTAACTAGATTTATTCCAAAAAAAATTTTCGAGGCATAATTCATGTTCGCTGTGCCGGCATCACAGCAACATTGACAATTTTCAGTGTTGTTCAAGTTCTTTATGCCAGCACAGCAATTGTGATAATATGAACCACATCTGCTGCGTTTAACCCATGTTTTTCTTTATCTGCATAGCAGCCAAGTTTCTTAATGCCGGCACAAACTTTTTCGCTGCTGGTTCTAGTAGGATGCTGCTTCTTTGCTTCTCTACTCTTGTTACTAAAAATTAAATTTGAATTTCATTTATCAAATTCTAAAAAAAGATTTTTGTAATACAACAAGAAAGGCCTCTTGGCAGCCAACCACCCGCAAGGATCACCAAAGTTGACATTTACCGTTATTGTTCAGTATATAAGCTTTAACATTGGTACACTTATAGTTATAGGTCCATGACTTTCAGTAATTGGTGCGCCTTTTCAACTTTCAGACAACTTATACACTAACGATTGATCATGAGAAATACGAAAAACCCTGCAAAATATCATAAATAGAATATCAAACCTTGTTCGTATCGTTTGACTCCTCCTCATCATCATCACTGTCGCCAATTGTAATTGTTGGGGACTCTGTAACATTCTGAAAGAAATAAGTCAAATAAGAAATAAATGATTAACTAAGACAACAAATGACAATGCAACACTATGTAAGCATAATTTTCTTTCCTTCAGGAAAGGGGAGCATCTAAGATTAGCGTTTGATCATTTTAAGTAGATATGCAGAATGAAAAATTATCGTAAACAGAGAACAGAAAACAAAAAACCTTGTTTTTGTTGATTGAATTGCCACCAGTATGTCTTGACTTCTCATGTGGTGGGTCAGCGTCATCTTCGCCAGTGTCATCAATATCTTTATACGGAATCAGGACGACATGTCACGCTATTGATAACAAAAAATGGTTTTTCTTTCGCTTGATTTTACAGACAAAAATGAGCATGTCTTTTTCTTTAATGTCGCCATTCTTTTTAAGAACTCTGCTGTATTGCTGTGAAATATCTTCTCTTGTTTTGCAAGACGATATCCCTTGCCAAAGAAGGTGATCAGTGACAAACACCTTCTCTGGCGCTTTCTGCTTAATTTGTCAGAAGAAAACGGTTCATTAACTATCTTTTGTGAATATATTCAATCTACTATTTGATACAGCGGGTTGGTGCTAGTGTTTATTACTAAAATCCTCTTTGCCACATTCAGGAAGGATCTCAGAAGGGCTAAACAAGTTTTTGGGCATAAGCCCTTTTATAAAGTTTTCTGCTGTCGTACTCCATACGAACTATATAGCATCGTCCACCGACTTAATTTTCTAGATTTTCTATAAAAAAGACAGGAGGACTTTACATCAACCATATATACATTCACTAAATTTAATTCGTTAAAACAATGTGCGCATATATATTCTTTAAATTTCTTTTCAATATCCGAGCTATCACATCCACCTGCAGAGTCTAATACGGCCATCCTGAAAAAAGGAATTATTATCAACTCCTATCACTATACTCAATTCACGTATTTAGCACAGACTAAGACCTCTTGCATCAAAGAAGGACTACGTGCGCTTATTGATTTTGCAACTTTACGTGAAGGTGTGAGTGTCAGGAATCAGGACGACATGTCACGCTATTGACGAGAAAAAATGAGATTTTCCTCTCACCTTATGTTGCAGACGAAAAGTAACATTTCTTTTTCTCCCAAATTTTTGTTTTTGAGCACTCTTTCGTGCTGATTAGCAAAATCTTCTCTTGTTTTGCAATGTACAATTCTTTGCCAAAGAAGGTGATCAGTGACGAACACCTTCTCTGATGGCAGAAGGGATCGGCGACGTATGCAGACGCTCATTGATCTCTCTACAATTTTATGGAAACTCGGCTTTAACAAACAGTTATTCCTAAAGATAAAACAAAATTTCAAATAAATCATAATTAAAATATTTAAATATGATAATATACCTTAGATTAACTAGATTTATTCCAAAAAATTTTTCGAGGCATAATTCATGTTCCCTGTGCCGGCATCACAGCAACATTGAAAATTTTCCGCCTTATTCAAGTTCTTTATGCCGGCACAGCAATTGTGAAAGTTTACACCGCATCGGCTGCATTTAATCCATTTTCTTTCTTTTACTGCAAAGCAGCCCAGTTTTTTTAAACCAGCACAAATTTTTTTTGCTGCTGGCTCTATTACGATACTGCTTCTTCGCTTCTCTGCTCTTATTACTAAAAATTAAATTTGAATGTCATTTATAAAATTCTAAAATATGATTTTTGTAATACAACAAGAAAGGCCTCTTGGCAGCCAACCACCCGCAAGGATCACCAAAGTCGACATTTACCGTTATTGTTCAGTATATAAGCTTTAACTTTGGTACACTAATAGTTATAGGTCCATGACTTTCAGTAATTGGTGCGCCTTTTCAACTTTCAGACAACTTATACACTAACGTTTAATCGTGAGAAATACGAAAAAACACTACAAAATATCATAAATAGAAAATAAAACCTCGTTCGTATCGTTTGACTCCTGCTCGTCATCATCACTATCACCAATTGGAATTGTTTGAGACTCTGTAACATTCTGAAAGAAATAAGTCAAATAAGAAATAGATGATTAACTAAGACAACAAATGGCAATGCAACACTACATAAGCATAATTTTCTTTCCTTCAGGAAAGTGGAGCATCTAAGATTAGCGTTTGATCATTTTAAGTAGATATGCACAATGAAAAATTATCGTAAACAGAGAACAGAAAACAAAAAACCTTGTTTTTGTTGATTGAATTGCCACCAGTATGTCTTGACTTCTCATGTGGTGGGTCAGGTTCATCTTCGCCAGTGTCATCAATATCTTTATACGGAATCAGGACGACATGTCACGCTATTGATAACAAAAAATGGTTTTTCTCTCACTTGATGTTACAGACAAAAATGAGCATGTCTTTTTCTTTAATGTCGCCATTCTTTTTAAGAACTCTGCTGTATTGCTGTGAAATATCTTCTCTCGTTTTGCAAGACGATATCCTTTGCCAAAGAAGGTGATCAGTGACAAACACCTTCTCTGGCACTTTCTGCTTAATTTGTCAGAAGAAAACGGTTCATTAACTATCTTTTGTGAATATATTCAATCTACTATTTGATGTAGTGGGTTAGTGCTAGTCTTTATTACTAAACTCCTCTTTGCTGTGAATATATTCAATCTACTATTTGATGTAGCGGGTTGGTGCTAGTCTTTATTACTAAACTCCTCTTTGCTGTGAATATATTCAATCTACTATTTGATGTAGTGGGTTAGTGCTAGTCTTTATTACTAAACTCCTCTTTGCGACATTCACGAAGGATCTCAGAAGGGCTAAACAAGTTTTTGGGCATAAGCCCTTCTATAAAGTTTTCGCTGTCGACTCATACGAACTGTATAGCATCGCCCACCGACTTAATTTTCGAGATATACTATAAAAAAGATAAGAGGTCATCATCAACCATATATACATTCACTAAATTTAATTCGTTAAAATAATTGTGCAACCTATGCAACCTGAGCCCGTGCAATAATTAAGCCATGCAAGCGCTCTGGCGTGGCCTGTTCTGCATTAATCAATGCAATAAAATCATGAAATTTACAGCTTTTTCCCACTTAAACTCTTTTCTTCTTCACATACATGTTTTTATTTTCAATCTCAGCATTTCATCTTCCTCTCCCTTGGTTAGTTGCTCTTTCGGTTAATCATGTTATTGTGAATATTTTTTTTACAGCAAATGACCTATGCGATTTCATTTCAATGCAAGATACTAGTATGAATTAATGCACAGTACATCAGTACCGTTGTATATATATCTAAAACAAGTGCCTTGCAAATCATTGAAGATTTTTAGTAGCTGCTTACATCATCAACGTAGTGTTCGAAATGGGAAATGGCAGCGAACACAATTGCTAATCTTAATAGCAGTGCCGTTTCTTCGGTGCCGAATAGCACAATGCCTACAGCATTATACAAACAATTTCCATTGCCTGTAGTTTCTATCGGCTTTTTCCCACTGGGCAAATTTTTCACCCTGGCACATCTGCGAATCAAAAAATGAATTAAAAGCATCCTTTCATTATGATATTCGAAAATTCAGTTATTCTAGACACAAGTATTTTTAGATCTTTATTTTTATTGCGCATATATATTCTTTAAATTTCTTTTCAATATCTGAGCTATCACATCCACCTGCAGAGTCTAATACGGCCATCCTAAAAAAGGAATTATTATCAACTCCTATCACTATACCCAATTCACGTATTTAGCACAGACTAAGACCTCTTGCATCAAAGAAGGACTACGTGCGCTTATTGATTTTGCAACTTTACGTGAAGGTGTGAGTGTCAGGAATCAGGACGAAATGTCACGCTATTGACGAGAAAAAATGAGATATTCCTCTCACCTTATGTTGCAGACGAAAAGTAACATTTCTTTTTCTGCCAAATTTTTGTTTTTGAGCACTCTTTCGTGCTGATTTACAAAATCTTCTCTTTTTTGGTAGGATGATATCCTTTGCCAGAGAAGGTGATCAGTGACGGACACCTTCTCTGGCGCTTTCTGCTTAATTTGTCAGATGAAAACGGTTCATTAACTATCTTTTGTGAATATATTCAATCTACTATTTGATGTAGTGGGTTAGTGCTAGTCTTTATTACTAAACTCCTCTTTGCTGTGAATATATTCAATCTACTATTTGATGTAGTGGGTTAGTGCTAGTCTTTATTACTAAACTCCTCTTTGCCACATTCACATTCAACAATCATTTTGAATTGCTTGAGGCTTTATCACAACACAGCGCCTTGCATTGAAGTTCCTTATAGAGACCTATACAATATGGTATAAATGCTCTTTAAACAGTCAAGTCAATATATTATATGAGAGTAAGGTGGGATGATTTGGTATAAGCTTCCTTTAAACATGGTCTCACTTTTGACTTGAGTATTTTCAGATCTTTATTTGTTATTGCGCATATATATTCTTTAAATTTCTTTTCAATATTCAAATTATCTGCAGCTGCAGAGTATAATTATAATGGTAGTTTAGGATCTTAATGACAATAATTGGGATAGTGATAATGATAGTGCTCATTTCATAGAGTTCATGCATCCTATGTTATTGCTTCTTTGCCTCTCGATTGAAGTTATGGTACAATTGTTCTTTGTCTACTACTGTACCCTTTCGTCTTCGCTTAACTCCCAATGAATTGTACTAGAAGACCTACTCTCTGACATCGCGGGTTAGTGCTAGTCTTTACTATTACTAATTCTACTCTCCTGCATTCACATTTAGCAATCAATTCTTATGAATGTTGCTCTTGTTTCTTCAGATCTTGCAAACAAAACTTATTTCCCATCATTTACCTCTGCTATTACTATCATCCTAAAATCTTCCATTCGCAATTGTACATCATTGTCCTTTTTTTCCAAATTTTCTTTTTTCAGCACTCTTTGGTGTTGATTGTAAACCAGTCTGGTTTCATGCCTCCCTTACCCATTTCGATGTCATGTCGATCATTTCCACAGATTTCGTAACACATTGTCCCTCGCATGGTGGATCGGTTACTTCTGATGTGAATGAAACAAAAAATACAACATTAACCTAGAAGAGGGGGCTATATGGGGCAATAAGGAATCCGAACATACGTCTTCAGAATTGTGTAAACAATTTCGTCCATGATTGTAGGTAAACTAAATCAGTTTGGTCAATTAATTCTCCGTTTATAGGATGCCATCTTTTTTTTGGAATCATCTATTAGCTAATTTTCCCATTAGTCCATATTTCAGAGATTATGCTAAACATTGATATTCATTTTAAAAAAATAATATGGCAGAATGTAAAAGAGGGTTCGCTGCAGGCAGAAAAATGCAGGCAACCGTAGAGTTTTGTGGCATTACAGAATCTGTCATTTTAAAAAGGAAAAAAGGACAAACGGCAATGTATAGAGATGTCGAGATAAGCCTCGGAACAAGACTTGCTTGGTACCTGAGTCACTGCAATTGATAAATTTTCTTGACTAGGTCAAGTCTTTTGGCATTTGCGATGTTATAATCGCCTTCAATTATTATGGTGTTCTTTTCTTTCATCTTATTGGTTTACAGTTAATCGACCGCTTTCTGTCGGTTTTTTTGCTGATGGAAATTTCAAAGAATTTCAAATAAGGTCTGTTCCGCTACTAATAATATGATGCCCATGGGATTCAAAATTATCTGCATGTCTACTCGAGAATTTTTTGTAAATAAGATATCATTCTCCACAACTTACGTTCATTGCAATGCATTTGATATTGTGCAGCGTCAAAATACCACAATCAATGCCGTTTTTCTGTTGTGGAACCTGCATTGAGAAGGAAAAAGGTAAATGTAATATGAACAAAAATAATTGGTAACAATTAATAGCTAATTACGGCACAGTATCTGTCTTATAAAATCAGTCACAATTAGAAAAATAAAACAAAATTTCAAATAAATCATAATTAAAATATTAAAATATGATAATATACCTTAGATTAACTAGATTTATTCCAAAAAAAATTTTCGAGGCATAATTCATGTTCGCTGTGCCGGCATCACAGCAACATTGACAATTTTCAGTGTTGTTCAAGTTCTTTATGCCAGCACAGCAATTGTGATAATATGAACCACATCTGCTGCGTTTAACCCATGTTTTTCTTTATCTGCATAGCAGCCAAGTTTCTTAATGCCGGCACAAACTTTTTCGCTGCTGGTTCTAGTAGGATGCTGCTTCTTTGCTTCTCTACTCTTGTTACTAAAAATTAAATTTGAATTTCATTTATAAAATTCTAAATATGATTTTTGTAATACAACAAGAAAGGCCTCTTGGCAGCCAACCACCCGCAAGGATCACCAAAGTCGACATTTACCGTTATTGTTCAGTATATAAGCTTTAACTTTGGTACACTAATAGTTATAGGTCCATGACTTTCAGTAATTGGTGCGCCTTTTCAACTTTCAGACAACTTATACACTAACGTTTAATCGTGAGAAATACGAAAAAACACTACAAAATATCATAAATAGAAAATAAAACCTCGTTCGTATCGTTTGACTCCTGCTCGTCATCATCACTATCACCAATTGGAATTGTTTGAGACTCTGTAACATTCTGAAAGAAATAAGTCAAATAAGAAATAGATGATTAACTAAGACAACAAATGGCAATGCAACACTACATAAGCATAATTTTCTTTCCTTCAGGAAAGTGGAGCATCTAAGATTAGCGTTTGATCATTTTAAGTAGATATGCACAATGAAAAATTATCGTAAACAGAGAACAGAAAACAAAAAACCTTGTTTTTTTTTATTGAATTGCCACCAGTATGTCTTGACTTCTCATGTGGTGGGTCAGGGTCATCTTCGCCAGTGTCATCAATATCTTTATACGGAATCAGGACGACATGTCACGCTATTGATAACAAAAAATGGTTTTTATCTCACTTGATGTTACAGACAAAAATGAGCATGTCTTTTTCTTTAATGTCGCCATTCTTTTTAAGAACTCTGCTGTATTGCTGTGAAATATCTTCTCTTTTTTGGTAGGATGATATCCTTTGCCAGAGAAGGTGATCAGTGACAAACACCTTCTCTGGCGCTTTCTGCTTAATTTGTCAGAAGAAAACGGTTCATTAACTATCTTTTGTGAATATATTCAATCTACTATTTGATGTAGTGGGTTAGTGCTAGTCTTTATTACTAAACTCCTCTTTGCTGTGAATATATTCAATCTACTATTTGATGTAGCGGGTTGGTGCTAGTCTTTATTACTAAACTCCTCTTTGCTGTGAATATATTCAATCTACTATTTGATGTAGTGGGTTAGTGCTAGTCTTTATTACTAAACTCCTCTTTGCGACATTCACGAAGGATCTCAGAAGGGCTAAACAAGTTTTTGGGCATAAGCCCTTCTATAAAGTTTTCGGCTGTCGTACTCCATACGAACTGTATAGCATCGTCCACCGACTTAATTTTCGAGATATACTATAAAAAAAGATAAGAGGTCATCATCAACCATATATACATTCACTAAATTTAATTCGTTAAAATAATTGTGCAACCTGAGCCCGTGCAATAATTAAGCCATGCAAGCGCTCTGGCGTGGCCTGTTCTGCATTAATCAATGCAATAAAATCATGAAATTTACAGCTTTTTCCCACTTAAACTCTTTTCTTCTTCACATACATGTTTTTATTTTCAATCTCAGCATTTCATCTTCCTCTCCCTTGGTTAGTTGCTCTTTGGGTTAATCATGTTATTGTGAATATTCCTTTTACAGCAAATGACCTATGCGATTTCATTTCAATGCAAGATACTAGTATGAATTAATGCACAGTACATCAGTACCCGTTGTATATATATCTAAAAACAAGTGCCTTGCAAATCATTGAAGATTTTTAGTAGCTGCTTACATCATCAACGTAGTGTTCGAAATGGGAAATGGCAGCGAACACAATTGCTAATCTTAATAGCAGTGCCGTTTCTTCGGTGCCGAATAGCGCAATGCCTACAGCATTATACAAACAATTTCCATTGCCTGTAGTTTCTATCGGCTTTTTCCCACTGGGCAAATTTTTCACCCTGGCACATCTGCGAATCAAAAAATGAATTAAAAGCATCCTTTCATTATGATATTCGAAAATTCAGTTATTCTAGACACAAGTATTTTTAGATCTTTATTTTTATTGCGCATATATATTCTTTAAATTTCTTTTCAATATCTGAGCTATCACATCCACCTGCAGAGTCTAATACGGCCATCCTAAAAAAGGAATTATTATCAACTCCTATCACTATACCCAATTCACGTATTTAGCACAGACTAAGACCTCTTGCATCAAAGAAGGACTACGTGCGCTTATTGATTTTGCAACTTTACGTGAAGGTGTGAGTGTCAGGAATCAGGACAAAATGTCACGCTATTGACGAGAAAAAATGAGATTTTCTTCTCACCTTATGTTGCAGACGAAAAGTAACATTTCTTTTTCTCCCAAATTTTTGTTTTTGAGCACTCTTTCGTGCTGATTTACAAAATCTTCTCTTTTTTGGCAGGATGATATCCTTTGCCAGAGAAGGTGATCAGTGACGGACACCTTCTCTGGCGCTTTCTGCTTAATTTGTCAGATGAAAACGGTTCATTAACTATCTTTTGTGAATATATTCAATCTACTATTTGATGTAGTGGGTTAGTGCTAGTCTTTATTACTAAACTCCTCTTTGCTGTGAATATATTCAATCTACTATTTGATGTAGTGGGTTAGTGCTAGTCTTTATTACTAAACTCCTCTTTGCTGTGAATATATTCAATCTACTATTTGATGTAGTGGGCTAGTGCTAGTCTTTATTACTAAACTCCTCTTTGCTGTGAATATATTCAATCTACTATTTGATGTAGTGGTCTAGTGCTGGTCTTTATTACTAAACTCCTCTTTGCTGTGAATATATTCAATCTACTATTTGATGTAGTGGGCTAGTGCTAGTCTTTATTACTAAACTCCTCTTTGCCATATTCACATTCAACAATCATTTTGAATTGCTTGAGGCTTTATCACAACACAACGCCTTACATTGAAGTTCCTTATAGAGACCTATACAATATGGTATAAATGCTCTTTAAACAGTCAAGTCAATATGATATTATATGAGAGTAAGGTGGGATGATTTGGTATAGGCTTCATTTAAACATGGTCTCACCTTTGACTTAACTATTTTGATATCTTTGTTTGTCATTGCGGCTATATATGCCAAAAATTTGTTTTCGATATTTGAATTATCGCATCCACCTGCAGAGTCTAATATGGTGAGCCTAAAAAAAGAATTAATTATCAACTCCTATCACTATAACCAATTCACGTATTAGCAAAGACTGAGACCTCTTGCATCAAAGAAGGGCTACGTGCAGCTTACTGATTTTGCAATTTTACTACGGTTTGCGGCTTCAGAATACGTTGCTTCTTGTGTTTTTGGTGTGTATGGCGCTGATTTTCTACTACGATTCAGCTTACACTGTACTGGTGACATCCCTCCATCGTACATTTCCTCACTGAAAAATATTTCTCGTCCTAGCACTCTTTTTGTTAGGGCTGCAAAATCCTCTACTTTGCAGCCTTCAATTCTCTTCCATAGTAGATGGTCAGTGATGAAAACGATTTTGGCCTTCTCTTTAATTTGTCTGCAAGAGAAAAGTTGACTCTTGTAATCAGCTCACATAAACTTGTTTTGATTATCATTATCATCGCCATCACCATTATTGTCATCATTACCATTACACACATGATCATCGTCATCATTACCATCATCATTATTTTCATGATTATCAACTTCATTATCAACTTCATCTTGTTCATTGTCATCGTTTCTAAATGAAAATAAAATAAAAACATAATCTATATATATAATTCAGTAATAATTATAATAGCGATAGTAAATTGGACAAGAGCCCTTAAAATAACATTGATTTTCTTATCTTTTGTATCCCATACCTGGAGAGATGTCTGTGGAGACACGTCTCAATCCTTATTAGGTCTTCATTTGAAATGCATTGAGACCACGCTGCGAAAAGTTACCTGTTTAAAATTA
Source organism: Chrysaora quinquecirrha (assembly GCA_014526335.1). Lineage (NCBI taxonomy): Eukaryota > Metazoa > Cnidaria > Scyphozoa > Semaeostomeae > Pelagiidae > Chrysaora > Chrysaora quinquecirrha. Next base: position 117,847 of record JACTAT010000207.1, read on the forward strand.
AGTTATAGCAATTGAAAATCAAATGAAAGTGCGTGACTGAGCAAAAATGTATTCAAAGTCCCACTGATTGTGGTATGCCACTTTTGAAATAATCTATCCTAGTGTTTGCCATTCATGACAAATGTTTAAAATTTTCAAAAAATTTTCTCGATTCTATCACACTCTGAAGAAGCCCTGCTTGGCAGGGCGAAATATTAGTTTCTTTAAAAAATATTTTAATTGCAAACCATAGTCTATCTTTTGTTTTCTGCGTCGCGGTGTTCCTGCTTGGTTTTTATATTTATCTCTTCGCCGCAAGAAAGATTTCTACACGCAGCAGCCAGTTAAGTGGTCTTTCCTTTTTCAATTTAAATATGTTAAAGTTGATTCTCCTTCATCTTTTTGACATCACATGCAAGGGCTAGTCTTGATATTACTACAAGAATCTGCCATCTTTCCTCTTCCTCTTTTCTTTGTCTGGCTGCGTTATTGAGACCTTGAACCTCCTGTTCGATGTCCATTGCATCAAGTAGATAAATATCTCTGCTGTCAAGTATAAAATTGATTCTCTCAGATCTGTTTGGCATCACAGGCAAGGGCTAGTCTTACTATTACTACAAGACTCTGGCCCCTTCCCTCTTCCTCTTTTCTAACTCTGGCAGTGTTATTGAGACCTTCAACCTCCTGTCTTTCCTTTGTTTATTGCAGCAAGTGATTTAATATTTCTGCAGTCATTTATCAAATTTTTTTCCCATTCATCTGTTTGACGTCATGTGCAAGGGCTTATCTATATTTTAGCAAACTTTATTTCCTCAGTTAACATTTAGCCTTTTCCATGTTGGTTGTTTTCTTCAGCTAGGTGAAACCTGGTACTCTCACAGCTTGCCTTGACATTTTGTTTCATTTTATTGTAGTTTTTTCACATTTTTTACAGAGACTAACTCTTACAACCGTTAATGATAGATTTGTTGGAAATACATCTCTTTACGTCACTGTATTTCTCATTTTTGAGCATTATACATTTCTTCTGCTTTTACTTTGCTTGTTGCATGACTGGTGTGTTCTGGCGGTTTATTTCAAACTACTTTAACTTTGAAATACCAGTGTGGAAAATCAGACAGATCACATGCTCCTGTGCAGTGTAAGTCATATGCTTCAGCAGAGGAACTGCCCAATGATGTATGTAATTTTGCTTAGAAAAACACTTAATACGAAAACCCAGACCAAGAAGTTATAACAATTAAGAAAAGTTAGAGTTTTCAATTGTGGTAAAGAGTTTAGATAGACTGAGGAATATTTTTTTCGCCTACTACTCCTTACAAACAAACACAGACACAGACAGAAACAGACAGTTACAATTGACTCAGTCGGACTACATACCCAGATTAGAGTAAATAGGCTTGACTAATTATTGCTGCCTGTAACAAACTGTGCAATGAAAAGAGGCATTTTCTGCAATCAAGTACATTCGATAAGAATTTGGTGTTGTTTGAAAAATGAATAACTTGATGAAGAAGGGCACTTTCTTATATACGGGACACTTTTCAAGCATGAAAAAATTATCCTTCACCATCCTCGGGGGTTAACTTCATGTAGTGATCATAAAGAAGAGTTTTTTCAACCCTGTTTAGGAAATCCTCTTGCCTATTTGTGATAAAATTAACATGACCCATAGCCCATGATATGTTCCCTTTTAAAGTTCAGTAAATTATATTTGTATGTTCAGTAAATTATATTTGTATCTTAATTGAAATATCTATCATAGCATAGTTATTTGCTTAGGTAGTTATTTCTGGACCTAATTTTGTATTATTTTATTCTGTTACCATGCAATCTTAAGCTAGTTATACTTTTAGGTTAATTAGCATACACAAGTTTCAGTTAACGTTTTTCATTGTTGTAGTAAATTCTTATTTTTCCTATTTGAGCTTTTTATTGACTAGATAGATAGATCCTGGCCACATGATCGAGCATTATTTGTCAACAATTTTGAAACTGCAGGGCATACTTGAAAGTATTTGCAAGCAGCCATGTTAAGTTTTCCTTATCACATCAAAATTGCCCATTTGGCCATCCTCTTCAGGCCGTGGCCAAACCATCAAACTAAAAAGTAAAGCTGTCTGAATGCATAACATTACTTGACATGCAGAACTTGCACGGTAATTTTTTTTTTGAAAATTCAAAAAACTGTTTCTACTTTTCATAGGCAAAAATGTTTGATTGGCAGTATTTTGTGATGTGGCCAAGCGATCAAACATTTTGTTGGACGAGCAATTTTCAGACGCTTAACCAAAAATGTTTCATCTCTCGGCCAGGAATTAACATTGCTTCATATACATGTGTACTATTTCATTTATGTCCTGAATTTTTCCCAGAATTTCGCAACTACCAATTAAACCACCCCAGCAAAATTAAACCTATATTATTGTTCGTATCCAAAAGTTAAATCATTGATCCAATTTAAATTATGCACAAAGATATTTACAGTTTAATGATTGATGCAAGTAGTTATTGATTTGATGTTGGTAACACTGTTGCTTAAACATAGGTTAATCATTAACAAATTAATAAGAAAGATTATTCATGTTGTAAATTTTGCATAAACCTGGAAAATTGTTTTCGTACTTTTATTTATTTTGTGCCATAAAGTGTAAAATCTAGTTGTTTATGTATATTACAAAGTGTACACAGAATATACAATTTCTCTCTCTCTCTCTCTCTCTCTCTCTCTCTCTCGTTGTGTAAAACTTTTTCAGTTAGCAGCGCCGAGAAACGCGGACGTGGAGAAACCGTGGTCCACCGAGCTGGATCGAATCTTTCTTCCCAAAGAATTCAATTGTATTAGATTGTTTTCTGCTAAGCGTTTAAATAGCTGAATTGTACTAGAAGACCTACTCTCTGACATCGCGGGTTAGTGCTAGTCTTTACTATTACTAATTCTACTCTCCTGCATTCACATTTAGCAATCAATTCTTATGAATGTTGCTCTTGTTTCTTCAGATCTTACAAACAAAACTTATTTCCTATCATTTACCTCTGCTATTACTATCATCCTAAAATCTTCCATTCGCAATTGTACATCATTGTCCTTTTTTTCCAAATTTTCTTTTTTCAGCACTCTTTGGTGTTGATTGTAAACCTGTCTGGTTTCTTGCCTCCCTTCCCCATTTCGATGTCATGTCGATCATTTCCACAGATTTCATAACACATTGCCCTCGCATGGTGGATCGGTTACTTCTGATGTGAATGAAACAAAAAATACAACATTAACCTAGAAGAGGGGGCTAGATGGGGCAATAAGGAATCCGAACATACGTCTTCAGAATTGTGTAAACAATTTCGTCCATGATTGTAGGTAAACTAAATCAGTTCGGTCAATTAATTCTCCGTTTATAGGATGCCATCTTTGTGGAATCATCTATTAGCTAATTTTCCCATTAGTCCATATTTCAGAGATTATGCTGAACATTGATATTCATTTTAAAAAAATAATATGGCAGCATGTAAAAGAGGGTTCGCTGCAGGCAGAAAAATGCAGGCAACCGTAGAGTTTTGTGGCATTACAGAATCTGTCATTTTAAAAAGGAAAAAAAGGACAAACGGCAATGTATAGAGATGTCGAGATAAGCCTCGGAACAAGACTTGCTTGGTACCTGAGTCACTGCAATTGATAAATTTTCTTGACTAGGTCAAGTCTTTTGACATTTGCAATGTTATAATCGCCTTCAATTATTATGGTGTTCTTTTCTTTCATCTTATTGGTTTACAGTTAATCGACCACTTTCTGTCGGTTTTTTTGCTGATGGAAATTTCAAAGAATTTCAAATAAGGTCTGTTCCGCTACTATTAATATGATGCCCATGGGATTCAAAATTATCTGCATGTCTACTCGAGAATTTTTTGTAAATAAGAAATCATTCTCCACAACTTAGTTCATTGCAATGCATTTGATATTGTGCAGCGTCAAAATATCACAATCAATGCCGTTTTTCTGTTGTGGAACCTGCATTGAGAAGGAAAAAGGTAAATGTAATATGAACAAAAATAATTGGTAACAATTAATAGCTAATTACGGCACAGTATCTGTCTTATAAAATCAGTCACAATTAGAAAAATAAAACAAAATTTCAAATAAATCATAATTAAAATATTAAAATATGATAATATACCTTAGATTAACTAGATTTATTCCAAAAAAAATTTTCGAGGCATAATTCATGTTCGCTGTGCCGGCATCACAGCAACATTGAAAATTTTCAGTGTTGTTCAAGTTCTTCATGCCAGCACAGCAATTGTGATAATATGAACCACATCTGCTGCGTTTAACCCATGTTTTTTCTTTATCTGCATAGCAGCCAAGTTTCTTAATGCCGGCACAAACTTTTTTCGCTGCTGGTTCTTGTAGGATGCTGCTTCTTTGCTTCTCTGCTCTTGTTACTAAAAATTAAATTTGAATTTCATTTATAAAATTCTAAAATATGATTTTGTAATACAACAAGAAAGACCTCTTGGCAGCCAACCACCCGCAAGGATCACCAAAGTCGACATTTACCGTTATTGTTCAGTATATAAGCTTTAACATTGGTACACTTATAGTTATAGGTCCATGACTTTCAGTAATTGGTGCGCCTTTTCAACTTTCAGACAACTTATACACTAACGATTGATCATGAGAAATACGAAAAAACACTACAAAATATCATAAATAGAATATAAAACCTCGTTCGTATCGTTTGACTCCTCCTCGTCATCATCACTGTTGCCAATTGTAATTGTTGGGGACTCTGTAACATTCTGAAAGAAATAAGTCAAATAAGAAATAAATGATTAACTAAGACAACAAATGACAATGCAACACTACGTAAGCATAATTTTCTTTCCTTCAGGAAAGGGGAGCATCTAAGATTAGCGTTTGATCATTTTAAGTAGATGTGCACAATGAAAAATTATCGTAAACAGAGAACAGAAAACAAAAAACCTTGTTTTTGTTGATTGAATTGCCACCAGTATGTCTTGACTTCTCATGTGGTGGGTCAGCGTCATCTTCGCCAGTGTCATCAATATCTTTATATCTTTATCAATATCTTTATTTAATCAGGACGACATGTCACGCTATTGACGAGAAAAAATGAGATTTTCCTCTCACCTTATGTTGCAGACGAAAAGTAACATTTCTTTTTCTCCTAAATTTTTGTTTTTGAGCACTCTTTCGTGCTGATTAGCAAAATCTTCTCTTGTTTTGCAATGTACAATTCTTTGCCAAAGAAGGTGATCAGTGACGAACACCTTCTCTGATGGAAGAAGGGATCGGCGACGTATGCAGACGCTCATTGATCTCTCTACAATTTTATGGAAACTGGGCTTTAACAAACATTTATTCCTAAAGATAAAACAAAATTTCAAATAAATCATAATTAAAATATTTAAATATGATAATATACCTTAGATTAACTAGATTTATTCCAAAAAATTTTTCGAGGCATAATTCATGTTCCCTGTGCCGGCATCACAGCAACATTGAAAATTTTCCGCCTTATTCAAGTTCTTTATGCCGGCACAGCAATTGTGAAAGTTTACACCGCATCGGCTGCATTTAATCCATTTTCTTTCTTTTACTGCAAAGCAGCCCAGTTTTTTTAAACCAGCACAAATTTTTTTTGCTGCTGGCTCTATTACGATACTGCTTCTTCGCTTCTCTGCTCTTATTACTAAAAATTAAATTTGAATTTCATTTATAAAATTCTAAAATATGATTTTTGTAATACAACAAGAAAGGCCTCTTGGCAGCCAACCACCCGCAAGGATCACCAAAGTCGAAATTTACCGTTATTGTTCAGTATATAAGCTTTAACTTTGGTACACTGCAATCAAGTACATTCGATAAGAATTTGGTGTTGTTTGAAAAATGAATAACTTAATGAAGAAGGGCACTTTCTTATATACGGGACACTTTTCAAGCATGAAAAAATTATCCTTCACCATCCTCGGGGGTTAACTTCATGTAGTGATCATAAAGAAGAGTTTTTTCAACCCTGTTTAGGAAATCCTCTTGCCTATTTGTGATAAAATTTACATGACCCATAGCCCATGATATGTTCCCTTTTAAAGTTCAGTAAATTATATTTGTATGTTCAGTAAATTATATTTGTATCTTAATTGAAATATCTATCATAGCATAGTTATTTGCTTAGGTAGTTATTTCTGGACCTAATTTTGTATTATTTTATTCTGTTACCATGCAATCTTAAGCTAGTTATACTTTTAGGTTAATTAGCATACACAAGTTTCAGTTAACGTTTTTCATTGTTGTAGTAAATTCTTATTTTTCCTATTTGAGCTTTTTATTGACTAAATAGATAGATCCTGGCCACATGATCGAGCATTATTTGTCAACAATTTTGAAACTGCAGGGCATATTGCAAGCAGCTATGTTAAGTTTTCCTTATCACATCAAAATTGCCCATTTGGCCATCCTCTTCAGGCCGTGGCCAAACCATCAAACTAAAAAGTAAAGCTGTCTGAATGCATAACAATACTTGACATGCAGAACTTGCACGGTATTTTTTTTTGAAAATTCAAAAAACTGTTTCTGCTTTTCATAGGCAAAAATGTTTGATTGGCAGTATTTTGTGATGTGGCCAAGCGATCAAACATTTTGTTGGACGAGCAATTTTCAGACGCTTAACCAAAAATGTTTCATCTCTCGGCCAGGAATTAACAGTGCTTCATATACTATTTCATTTATGTCCTGAATTTTTCGCAGAATTTCGCAACTACCAAGTAAAATTAAAACCTATATTATTGTACGTATCCGAAAGTTAAATGATTGATCCAATTTAAAATATGCACAAAGATATTAATAGTTTAATGATTAGATGCAAGTAGTTATTGATTTGATGTTGGTAACACTGTTGCTTAAACATAGGTTAATCATTAACAAATTAATAAGAAAGATTATTCATGTTGTAAATTTTGCATAAACCTGGAAAATTGTTTTCGTACTTTTATTTATTTTGTGCCATAAAGTGTAAAATCTAGTTGTTTATGTATATTACAAAGTGTACACAGAATATACAATTTCTCTCTCTCTCTCTCTCTCTCTCTCTCTCGTTGTGTAAAACTTTTTCAGTTAGCAGCGCCGAGAAACGCGGACGTGGAGAAACCGTGGTCCACCGAGCTGGATCGAATCTTTCTTCCCAAAGAATTCAATTGTATTAGATTGTTTTCTGCTAAGCGTTTAAATAGCTGTGTTTCATAAACGTAAATGGCTTGTAGAAATAAAGATATCGTAACTAAATTATTGATAAGATAAAGTAATTTATATATAATAATATTAGTCGCGTATAATATAATAATACAATATTAGTAATTTATATATAATAATATTAGTCGCGTGGTACGCTAAACAGGTGAAGCAAACAAACAAGATGCACAATATGATAGAAAAGTTGAAAGCTCCAATAATTACTGCATGTTTGGCCCAAAATATCACTGAACTTATAGCAAAAAAGTGTTATGTTCGCAGTCTTATTGGTTTGGTAAGTGTAAGAGAAGGGTAAGAAAACCAAACATTTATCTTAAACCAGGCTCTTTTGACGTTGCGTTCACTTTTTAGATCTGATTGGTCGCAACTCTGACAACATTCGATCTGGCAACTAGTTAATTTTTGCTGCAAATAGTTGGCACAGAGTTCCACGATGTAAGGTGTGCTCTACTCCTGCGATTAGTTGATAAGTTATGATTTAATTCTGATATAAGTTCTAGTCTGTAGTTTCGTCTTAATTTCGTCACAATTTCGTCTTAAGTTAGCAATTATAAGTAGTTTGTATTAGTTTTATCTTATTGTAGGTCAGTATGAAGGTCCAGGCAAAAGTGTAATGACACAGAAACAAGATTACGGTGAAGTTTATATCAATACATATAATTGCAACGATTAACATCATTACAATAGTATGTCTGAATATGTCCCAATAGTCCGCCAAACATATTTGGACACTTTAATCTTTACTTTATATTACGAATTTGTTGCTTTGTACATTTTTAGATAAATACTATAAAAAAACGTAATTTTTATAAAAACTATCAATAAAAGTTAACTAAACATAATTAATAATATCTGTCTTAATATTTCCCAAAATACCACCAAGCATTTTCAGTGCGCTTGCATCTTTACTCGTAATAATAAATTTTTCTTTTGTATATTTTGAAATTAAAACTACAGAAATCATTAACACAAGGTACAGAATCTTTGGCTGAATTGGAGGGGTGCTTCCAAAACCCCAAAACCATAGCCCCCTTCTTTGTGCATCTCGTAAATGGTGTGTAGCTATGGCAACAAAAGTGCAGAGTAGTAAATTGATGTAGATGCTGTTTATGCTTGTTGTTGTTGTGAGCAGGAGAGCTAGGACAAGGATGTGAAATACCAATATGCTGGAACAGTGGAAAGTAGGTCTGGAATCCAAGTTTAGAGCATCCTAAAAAATGATGTCATGAGAACAAGTTTAAAATGAGAGAAAACATACGATAAGTGCCTAGACTTTCCTCCAATTCTCTCTGAAACAGCTTTTAACAACTACTAGATTGTGGTGGTTGTTCAAACTTTGAAGGTAATTAATACAGTTTGCAGAGAGAATGACTTATTAGCCTGAAACTTAGCTGCAGCGCCACAGCAGAATGCTCAGATAATTACCAGAGAGGGTGCATGCAGTACAGATAAGAGGTGAATCTTGCAGGGAATAAGATTTCTAGGGTCTATGCTCTGAAGGTGACTACAAAATTATCTTTATTCGCTTCCCCCAAACAACTTCAGGGTTTGCTATAATTTCAATAACCTGGGACAATTTTGTCCCTCAGTGTAGAACCTGAATAAAACAAGACAAGATTGATGAGTTTGCAAAGTGTGTGCAGAAGATGCTTTCTTGGCTACGGTAATGTGTCAAAACAATAGCTCTATTGTTTTCCTTTGTTCTACTTGAAATTGCCCGGAAGATCTTCTGTACATGCAACAAAAATGCATTCTGGTGCAAGCCATAGCATAATGCAATAAGCATGCATGCTTCCTTACTTTGAGATTCAAAGATCTGGCAGCCAGAAAATGGTCTGCATCAATAAGACATGCACACGCAGCACACCCAGATGCCCAAATGAGACACTGTATGGACCATTCAAAGCCGCAGATCACTAACCAGGCATACAGTGCAATGATACCATGAGCCATGTTGTCAGTTACTGCAATGAGATACATTTTTGCTGGCAATTTTTTATTCTCTTTGATGAAAATGAACAGCCAATCAGAAGCAAGGCAGACAAGCGCAAATGTCACATGACCAAGAACAGATCTGAACATTTTAGGCAGATTACTTTACTTTGTGAGCTCTAGACATCTCCAAATTGAAAATTATGCACCTTTACTATACAAGCTTGCATTTGTCATAAAAATTGGACCATGATTCATCAAAACAACCTTATTACTTATGAGGTACATTTCAGTGCATGTTATCTGTCATTACCCTAAATATTGTTGTTGTTGTTGCTGAAGAATTGTTTCTATGGTGATAGTGGGAACGAGGCTGTCGCGATAGTGAGACTTTGAACACTTGCGTTGACATCATGTTTCATAATTTTGTGACAGTGGTGTAGCTAATTTTAGGATCGTTTTAAAAATTGTTTAAACCAATTTATTATGTAATTATTCGAAGAGAAAGAAGTTTATTGGAATAAGCAAAGGATTATGTGAAAGAAATTACCAATAATGGCCTCGAAAACAGATGTGGATGGCGCGCTTTCCCCGCCTTCTGAGGTGGTCTCTAAACAGATGGCGGGCCTAACTCATCGGGGGGCTAGAAATGCTCAGCAAGATGAGAATGTTGTGCACTCGAACGCAGTGGAGTCAAAAATGAGAACTGGGGCGCAGACAGTTTGTTCGTTGTTGTCAGGTGCTGTGGCTGGGGCTGTTGCCAAGACATCTATTGCGCCCTTAGATCGAACGAAAATATCTTTCCAAGGTATCTAAATGCCTTTATATCTGCAATCTGTACCACCTGCGTTGAAGCGCAGCTGGCATATTATGAAATTGCAGACTTCAGCTTTTGCATTTTTAGGGGTGGGACAGTTGCGTAGGGATTAGTGTAGGGAGATGGGGGAGATGGTAGATCTCTTCCTGGGCCCTTTTAAAATAGTTGAGTAAACCAGGATAATTTCTGTTGTACAAGGGATACAGTATTTGGAACAAAGCACAAAACCTTGATATAGATAAATACATCTGTATAACCTACTAAAAAAATTTAGGTATAGATCATATGGGTAAACAGCTGACCGTGTATTTTTTTAAAATTACAAGATATCGAGTTTTCCATGTGACAATGATATAAAGCATCCAAAACTTAGTCTGGGTATAAAGATTCAGTGTCGTAGCACTCATGTTCTTTATTTTCATAAGCATTCAAAGTTCCCAATCCTTCAAAGGCTTCGACCACAAAAAGTGGACTTGGTTTAACATTTTACCTCAGTGTCTAAGCCCTTACAACATTGAACATATGGACACTTGCAAAATTAATTATACAAGTACTGAACAGTAAAACTTTGCACCCAGACTAAATTTTGTTTGCTTCATGCAATTTTACATTGAAAACATGCAATTTTGAAAAATTTCAATGCTGTCAGTCCTTTACGAAATGATTAAAACCCTTAAAATTCATCCAATTGCACCCTTTACTTGTAAGATTAAGTTTGTCCTAATTTGCCCCAGTCAGGTTAATTTGGGGCAGTGCCATTCAAACTGACAATGCTAGCTAAATTAAGAAATTTCGTAATTTTCTTTTTTATATTCTGAAAGTTCAGGAGAGAAAGTCTCAAATGTATAAAAAAAGAGCATTTGGTTCGATGGTAACTTATCAGTCCAAATATATTTTCAAAACAATAGAAATTTGTCCCAAATTACCCTGGTTCATCCTATAGTACTGACAGATGTTTGATAAGTAGATTTTCACAAACGATTAACAGGAATAACAAAAAAAATTCGCATCAAAATTTACAAAAGGGAAATGCAAAATTCATAGCCATGTTCAATATTCTCGTGAATTCACGCAAGTTTGTACAAAATTTTGCATAGGTTAAGTTATTTCTGGCCTGTACTGTAATTTGAACTGTTTTTCTGATTTCTTGCAATTTTTTGCAGTATCTCACAAGCCTTTTTCAGTTGGGGTAAGACAATTTTTTTCCATTTTAAAACCTAATTTCCAGCCTGGAATTTGTCTTAGGTTTCTACGAGATCTCCTTGCGTTTGATAGATCTTTAGGTTCAAGTCCAGTATTTTCAGCTTAGGTATTTTAGATCATTGTTGATCGTTTCGCCGCATCACAAAACAGTGCTCATCAAACATTTTTTGCTTGTGTTAAGCGAAAAATGTCTTGAACTGTTTGAACATCCCAAAACAAGTTTTCTTTTGCAAGAAATGTTTTGCAACGTGGCTAAATTGTCAGATATTGTTCGTATATATTAGATTGGAAACAAACGAAAGATGATGATGACTATCAGAATGTACAGTCAATTATATAGTCGATAAACAAACAATTGTCATCTTTCGTTTGTTTCCAATCTATAAATTTGTTTAAGCTTCTGCTAATAGTTTTCATAATTAAGTTGTATGCCCGTTTGGATATATTTTCAAATCTCAAATACATGACTAAAAGTATTCTTCGTTTTATATTTAGGAGGCTGTAAATTTCCTTCGCAAGAGCTACAATCGTGATGGAATAAAAAGTTGGTGGCGTGGAAATAGTGCCACAATGGCAAGAATAGTTCCTTATGCTGCACTTCAATTTACTATACATGAAGAAATGAAACATCTTTTGAGAACGTCACCTAATCAACGGTAATACCTGGTCATTTCTTTTGAGTTAGTTATTATGAAATACCAGCTATTTCCACATTTATCACACTTGCATTTTATTTATCATTTTTCTCGGTATTAAGTGCTCATGTTCGTTGCAGCACATATCCTTCTAGTCGATTATTTCTGTTGCATTTCAATATATCTGTCATGAATGACGAACACTAGATCTCTTCACAAATGGCACAGAACTTTAGATGGGTTTGAAGCTGCACTGGATGAGAAAGAGAGCAGCAACGTTTCCACTGATCTATATAGCTCAATAAAATCGTCTAGTAACTCTCCAAGTCCTACAGCCTATGGCTCTACTCCCGTTTGACTTTGTGTTTCGGCTATGTTGAGCCCGTTGAGCCTTGCTCAGCATCATACATATTTATAATATACTTGTATTGACTGGGATAGATTATCCCACAAGTGGAATATCAAAAAGATGGAGTTCGAATCTGGACTGCATGATCAGAAAGCCAACAACGTTTCTACGTGAGCTATAGAGCTCAATGAAGTCGCCGAGCAACTCTCGAAAGTCTTTTTTGGTGTTTCGGCTATGTTGAGCCTTCTTCAGCATCATACATATTCATATATATATTCTTCGTGAATTGCAAACGATGACAGATTTTTCCAAAAGTGGCATACCAAAATTATTGCGGAATCCCCAGATTCAGATCTAAATGCACCAATCGGAAAAGTGAAGCTGAACTGGTTTGCACAAACCGTTTTATACACCAATCAGCTTGCGGGGTATAGCGAGATGACCAATGAAAATTAAATGAAGTGAGAAAGCAAACTATTTCTACCTACACAAAACAGGCCTTTTGGTTTTGATGTGGACAGATTCCTAAAACTCCTAAATGAAATTTTAATATGCCGATTATCTGACGGCAATCCTTATAGATCATTTCGGTATGACGTCACAAGACATAAAAATTTTCCGAAATCATATTGTATCGAGGTTTTGATATGAAAATCTTATAGAGCAGCCAAAAATTAGCCTAGGTACAAAGTTTCACTGTCCTAGCGCTTGTGTTCTTAATTTTATGAGCATTCAAAGTTCCCGATTTCATTAAGGCTTTGACCGCAAAAAATGAACTTGGTGAAATTTTTTACCCCACACGGTCAAAGCCCTTATAAAATCGTAAACTTTGGATGCTCCTAGAATAGATAATACACGCGCTGAGATAGTAAAACTTTGCACCTAGACTAATTTTTGGGTGCTTTATACGATTTTCGCATCGAAAATTTGACATCTTGCGATTTCAAAAAAATTTTTTTCTACCGAAATGATCTATTGACATAGACAGTGAGCAATAAAGGCATTCTCGGTTAAATGCTTTCAATAAGCTTATTTATTTCTTTGCAGAGTACTACCGCCTGTTCGTCGATTTCTGGCTGGTTCTGTGGCTGGGGTCACCGCGGTTTCAATAACCTACCCCCTGGATATGGTCAGAGCGAGGCTGGCAGTGTCACGCAGATCAAAGTAAATTTTAGAAATTTTTGATTTTTATTGATAATTCAGTATAATAAAAAAATCGACAACCCATCCTAAACTAGAACTTTTCAGTAATTTGTGACGTAGCCAGAGAACACGATAGAGGAGCCAATATTGCCCCCAATTTTCCCCAATTATTGCTTTGACAACCTTCGTGTATGGCCTAAATCAGACGGAGAAATTTTTTAGGATGCTGTTTGTTATTTTATCCAAATGCCACGCTGTTATGTTTTTGAAGACGTTCTTTCGCTTTTGTTTTGTTGCACCTCTCCGTACGCCACTGACAGTAATATTGATAAAAAAATTAGCATCTATCTTGTCGAATCGTTTCTTTAATTTTTAGATACCCAAGTTTACGGAATGCGTTCGTTTCAATTTACAAAGAGGAAGGATTCCGAACATTCTACAAAGGCATCACACCGACCGTACTTGGAATTATGCCGTATGCCGGAATTTCATTTTTTACGTACGAAACACTAAAATCTACGTACCACGTGTATTCGGACACTTCTGAATTACATCCGTTGCAAAGACTCGCGTTTGGTGCATGCGCAGGAATCCTCGGACAATCCTCTAGTTACCCGCTTGATATAGTCCGGCGTCGGATGCAAACGGACGGATTGGACGGCAAAGGTTACCGGTATCATAGGATAATACAAACGTTACGGCATGTCTGGATAAACGAAGGTCTTATAACTGGTCTTTACAAAGGTTTGAGTTTGAATTGGATTAAAGGACCGGTCGCTGTCGGCATTAGTTTCACGACGTTCGATTTAATGCAAATTCTTCTCAAAGCAGCTATTGAAAATGAAGATTGAAATGAATTGTGATGACGTAATAATGACGTAATGCTGACGTATTCTAAATTTTTAGATGTTTGTTTTGTATCAGATTGTGATTTTAATTGAATCCGGTTTTGTTATTATTGTTATGCCGTACTCGTTTTATCTGTGATAAAAGCTGTAGACATGATCTGCCTATCTTTATGACGTAATATTGACGTCATAAAGTTTTTATTTGATTGATGATTGGATGTTTCAATGTTTGTATTTACGTCTTAAGTTGCCTCGTCACTGTGTAAATATTATAACCTTTGTTTTGCCCTACTAATTCCCTGTAGTACATAGCGATTAACCTTGCTACTATTGCTTATTATATATCCGTGACGTCATTGTGACGTAATATTTTATCCGCACATTGACGTGACTTAACTGAATCTTTTTTATTTACAGTTAGACTTCTCTGTGTTCCTGTTCATGTTACAATCATTATAATCTTATTTTGGTCTCACTAATTCGCCAAAGTAGATTGCGGCTAATTTTGCCACCGTGCAGCAGCCTGTGACGTATGTGTGATATATAAACAGACTTATCTCAGCTTTATCTGTTTACATTTCACACCCTTTAGCAAAACGTAAGCGTCAATATACTTTGATAAGATATAAGAAATTGTTAGCAGATTGGTGAATTATAAGCAGATTTATCTCTGATTAATCTCTCTGCATTTCACACCTTTAGCAAAACGTAAACAGTCATTGATAAGATATAAGCAATTTAACAGACGTGTGAAATACAAATAGACTTTTTTGTTTACATTTCACACCTCTGTGCAAAACCTAAGCCCACTATGATTTATAATACTCGGAAAACTGCAAAAGAAAAGAAGAACCCTTGAAAAGTCACAGAAACCTTGCTGTCCTTGTGTCTCTGCGACCATGGGCTAGTGGCTTGAGATAATATGAATAGGCCGTTTCGTGTCAACTTATATGCGGAAGTTGAAGCTTGCCGTGCCTGCCTGGCTTTCACTTTCTTTGCATCTCGTTGTTGTTTGGATTCTGGCTGGTAGTTCGATTCTTTCACAATATAGCTCCAGAGGTTTGAGCAGGAATGGCAAGAGAGTAAGTCTAGCTAAAGCTAAAGGAGTATATCTTTAAATAAAAGCTCGAAATTTTATTATATTTTGAAAGTCGCGTGAAATAACGGAGCGGGGAATAAGGAATCGCGTGGCGATTAGAGTTGTTTATTTCGGTTTCGAATTTGTTTCGTTTTAATTTGTTTTGATTAGAAATTCTAAATCATCTCAACAGCAATTTTAGATGTGTTTCATAAACGGACGAAAACAGCTCGTTTTAAAACAAATTGTCTTTCGCTATCTTGGAGAGGTCTTTCGTCTTTGTTTATGTTTGGTGGGAAATTTGCAAATAAAAACTGGTTCCGTGCATATTTTTGCTTCCAAGAAGTGAAACGTTTTGCCTTGTGTTATTGTTAATTGCATCTTCACCAATCAATTGTTAATTTCCTCCATCATTATCCTTACCAGCACCAGTATCACAGCATCATCCCCATAACTATCAAAATCATCATTAGCATAATCATCTAATCATCATAATCATTATGACAATCATAATCATAATAATTAACATCACAAAACTCGTCATCATCATCATAATCATCGTCATTATAATCATCCTCATCATAATCATCCTCCTCATCATCATCATCTCATCACCATCATCATCACCATCTCATCATTATTATTATCATCATCAACATCACCATCATTATCATCATCATCATCATCACCATCGTCGATCATTATAATGATCATCATAATCATCATAACCATCACTATCATGATAATCGTCATGATCATTAACCAACCTCATCAAAGCCATTGTAACTATCACCATAATCATCTTAATCATATTCATAATTATCTTAATCATCAGAATCAACATCTTAATAATCAGCTACCCCAAATCATGCTTGTTTATTGTTCCAACTATTTCTATTTGCTGAAGTAACAATGCTAATTTAAATATCTTCTCAAGTTTGTTGTACTTTCTCCCAGCTACAAGGACTTGGCATGGATAACAAGCGTACCCCTCGGCATACCAATCTGTATTTTGGGCCTATTTGGAAATATCCTGTCAATATTTGTGTGGCGTCGTTTCATCAAAAAGAAGATTGGCAGCACTCAATCAAGCAGTATTTACTTCATCGCACTGGGCATTGTTGATAGCGGCCTCCTGCTCTTCTTTCTACTGACCGACAGCCTTAAGGCCGCAGGGCACTCAGTTCAATATGCATTCGCATACAATTGGTTCTACTCATACATTGGATTCCCTGTGTTTTTCTTCTGCATCGTTGGGAGCATTTGGTTGACCGTTGGATTAACCGTTAACCGTTTGCAGAGTCAGGAAAAAGTTACGGTCACACGGTCATTGACCGGAGGAAGGTCCAGTAGAACAATAGAAAATATTTTGCCACACCCAAAACACGCCTATTTTTCATTGTTAAGTGAGGAAGGTTTCCAGCTAGGGGTATTTTTGTCTGGAGGAAGGTTGAACACTTTTCTGGACTCTGCTAGACATTTTATAGCCCAACCGCATATAACTTTTATTTATCTATATTTTGTAGGCACGTGAGCATTGTACAAGCAAGAGGGCCTGCATCGCAATTGCCTGCATTCTTACATTTTGTTTCATCATCAACTTTCCTCATTTTTTCAACTACAAACCTGGCTGTAACGATGGACCTGACGATACATGCTCATCCTGGACCTCAGTTCCAACAGACTACTCAAAACGAGGCTCCGCAATACAGTACGAATTCTGGGTGCATTGCATGTTCCTTGTATTGGCGCCGTGGGCGACAATCGCTATTTTGAACGCTTGGATCATAGCAACATTGATGAAAAACACAAAGGGTTTCAAGGAGCTTCATAACGACGATAAGAAGGTCAGAGAGAGGCTGAAACAAGATAGACAGATAACACGTGTGCTGCTAAGTGTGACGTTTGCATTCTTGATCTTGTTGGCATGGCAATGCATCAACCAGTGTTTCTTCATGCTGAAGGTCGGCAAAGGTAAGTCGGTGGCAATAATGTAGTTTTTGAAATTTTGGTCTTTTTTATATTTCAGACTTTTTAGTCGTACAAAGCTTGTAGATGTGGCGTCTAAGTTCATGGCAAAACGATCAAACATTATTCGTCAAACATTTAAAATTTGCTTGTCAAACAAAATGTTGTCGCTTTTTTCCAGTAGACAAACACTGTTTGTCAAACATTTTTGGTTGATACAGGCATATAATGTTTTTGAAGCTTTCAAAAAAATTGCTGAAGGTTTCAAAAACATTGCTCAAGGAATTCTACTTGCCAAGCAATGTTTTGCAATCTGACCAGATGTTTTAACCCTGGCCGAACGATCAAACATTGTTGGTTCAGGATCGCAAATTGGCATGTCAAACAAAATGTTTGGTCGTTTGGCCACGTCACAAAACGTTGTTCATCAAACGACTCTTGCTTACAACAAGCAGAAAATATTTTTGATGTTGTTTAAAAACATTTCCAATGAAGTTGTTATCGCTATTTGACGCGGCTAAACAGTCAAACATTGTTCGTAAATCTAATCTCAAATGACTGGCAAGAATTTTGTGATCTTTAGACCAGGGGGCGGGTTTGGCAATGATTTTCAAATGCTGCAGATTGTCAAACGGTTAAACTTCGCTTGAAAAGATAATCTCAGATGTTTGACCAACAATGTTTGTTCATCTGCCCACGGCTTTAAACAGATAAATCGTTGAGCATTGCATCTAAGGCCTTGGCTAAACGAACAAACATTATTTGTCAAACATTTTTAGGCTTGCTTTAAAAACAATTTTGACCGTTTGGCTTCTTCGTAAAACATTTCTTGACAGGCAGAATTTCTAAGTAATGTTTTCGACAAACTTCAAAAACATTTTGTTTGTATCAAGCAAAAAGATGTTGAACGAGCTGTGTTTTATGATGTGGCCAAACGGTCAACCATTTTGCGTGATTAGCAAACTGCAAATGTTCGACATAAAATGTTTGATTGTTTGGTCAGGGCTGAAGAGCAATGTTTGTTTGTCACATGTCAAATTGTTTGACAAGCAATATTTTGTGACGAGGGGCAGAATGCTGAAAGCTCTTGCCAAACGATCAAAAATTGTTGGTCAAACATCTGAAATTTGCTTTACAAGCAATGTTTGACCGTTTGGCCACGTCGCAAAACATTGTTTGAATAGCATATTTGCTAAGCAACTGCATAAACATTCTCTGCTTTTCACATAGCAAAATTGTTTGACAAGCAATGTTTTGTGACGTGACTAGATGGTTGAAAATTTTATTTGATAAGCAAATTAAAGATGTTTGATCAAAAATGTTTGAATTTTAGGCCAGAGCCTCAAGCATTCTTAGGCCCTGGTCAAAAGATCAAACATTGTTTTTCAAACATTTGAGAATGGCTTTACAAACAATGTTTGATCGTTTTGCCACGTCACAAAGCACTGTTCGACAAACAGAATCTGCTTTGTGGTGATTTGCTTGTCACAAGAAGAAACTGTTTGACGAGCCATGTTTTGCGATGTAGCTTGGCCATGACTGTCAATATTTTGCTTGTCAGTCAATCAAAATCTAAATGTTTGTTAAATTCTGAATTCTTGATCGTTTCGCTAAGCCGTAAAGCAACTGTTTTCAATGTAACAAAATTTGAATTAATTTTCCTATTTTCTCAGATACCAAGCCGGAAAACTGGAAATTAGTCGTCAGCACATTCGACTTTGCCAGGCTTGGTGTCGTCCTGAATTCATCAATCAATTGTTTGCTGTATTGTTTTTCCGGATCTACGTTCAGGAAAGAACTCGGACGCTTATTTGGTGTCATTGATGAAAGCTCAACAATGAGCCTAACTCCGGTCAATACCTAATTCGGATCTATTCAGAAAGAACTTCGAGGCCGGCATTCGTTTTTTTTGTTGATCAAGGGACTGTGACTGTAGTGTACAAGAACTGTAAATTTGCAGATTAGATTTTGGGCCCGGCCAAAAGATCAAAAAATTTGTCGTTAAGGTTTGCTTTGCACGTTTTTTATAAGGAACTCCCAAGGAACTTTTTCTTCTGGGTTGAGGCTGGAGTTCCTTAATTTTTCAAAAAAAAGCGGTTGAGAGTTCCTTATATACTGTTTCTTGTCGTGAGATATATTTGAATAATAATATTTACAGCAAATTCATTTTAACTCAGTAGCAGCAAAAAGCAACCAAATGAAGTTTCGTCAGATTGGCTTACTCGAAACATAAGCAAATTACCCCTGGTATTACCCGCCTTTCACCCCCCTCAGTTCTCCATTGATCCAGCCCCATAGGCCTATTCACGGTCTGATACCAGACTTTTAAATTTGTTGAGTATTTGTAACATTCAATCAATTAATTGACTGTTTATTCCTATTACAAGGTTTTTTTATAAGAATTTCAGCCTGCCTGTTTCTTATTTTTGAAGAGAACTTACTATCTCGAAAACATGTTTAACATGCGTTTCCAGGCAAGGGCTTTACGCTTGTGAACTTTGCTTGTGCGTATCTCAAATAGTTTCGGAGATGGCAAAAAGTTTGACCCAAATTTCAGCCTCGTGTTTCTTATAAAGGTTGTACCTCGTGTTTCTTATAAAGGTTGTACTTATAATAAACGTGTACATTTATCTTTTAATAAGTAGCTAACTGTTCAATAAGGAACTAGGGCTGATATTTTTGGTTAAGATAGCTTTCTTTATACAATACATCACTGCAAACTTGTCATTTACATTGAATAGCTAGAAAAGAGCCAAGAAAGAGTTTTTAAGGGGTAACAGTCATTCTTTGAGGGCTGAAAGACCAGATACGTTAAGCAACTTTGATGGGCTGGGCGAAAAGTCCGGTTGCTTATAAGAAAGAGTGTACAGTGGTATGAATCTATGGAAATAATGCCTTTGATCTGAAGTTGCCTGCTTTTTTCTGATTTTGACTGATTTTTCATCTCAATGCTTCTGCATATTTCTAACTTCTACCCTACCTGAGGGGGATTTGGGATTTCACGGGTTGCGGGTTTGGCCGATTTTGCCCTTGGGTTTTCGGGTTTTTTCAAAAAAATCGCGCGGGTTTTCGGGTCAAGTATATTTATAGGGCCACGGGTTTTGCCATTTTTCTAGCTCGGGTTTCGGGTCTTGCAGTAAAAATGTGCAGGTTTTTCGGGTTTTAAACTTCACAGAGGATATCAATGTGTAAAATTCTTACGAAGAGTTGTTGAATATAAGTTCATCCGGGTTTTCGGGTTTGTCCCAATTTTATTCCGGGTTTTCGGGTTTTGATACCCCCAAAGCCCCCCTCCTACCTAGACAACGTGCGTTTCTGGGCAAGGGCCTCGGTTCGTGCCGTCCATATGGGTTACCTTTCCACGATAATTCTCCTACATAAGGATTTGTTTTTCTAAAAAAAACTCCGCATATGGGAAGTAAACTTAACAAAATACTTTGAGAAATGGGTTGCTCTTTATATAAAGTAAATTAAATGGTAAAATTGCCAAACTATATACTCATGGGGCTTGTCGCAAACTGTAGTAGCTTTTCCCAACGTAAAACAATTTTTTGCAAATGAAAAAGTGTTTTTAGCAAGTATGAAAATCATAAAATATAGCTTTCCGATTTTTATGTTTTTATACACTGGATAATAATCTCAGGCCGAAATTGGCAACGTGTCGAGTTTTTATTTGCCAATCGCTGTTTTTTGAGGTCAATTTATACATTTACTGAAAACAGAAAGTTTGGAAAGTTTCACAAAAAAAACAGCTGTGAAAACAAAACAATGAACCGCCGAGCAACGAGATCGCGGGCACGCTCCATGCTGCTATTGCCACATTTAACTAACGAAACTAATAATCCTGATTATAACTAACCAGCTAATTAACTTGCTGTTTGATTGACTAACTAACTAACTTACTAATTCTAACTTACTAAATAACTAAGAAACCAATCAACTAACTAATTATAACTACTAACCAACTACCTGCCTACTGAACTTACAAATTAACTAACTAACTAGCTAGCTAACTGAATAAATAAATAGCTAATTAAATAGCTAACTAGCTTACTAACTCACTAGCTAACTAACTAAGTAACTAAACAAGCAACTAGCTAACTAACTAACTAACTTACTGTCTAACTAACTAACTAACTAACTAACTATCCTATCTTCTAACCAACTAACTAACGTACTGTCTAACTAACTAACTAACTAACTAACTAACTAACTAACTAACTAACTAACTAACTAACTAACTTACTGTCTAACTAACTAATTAACTAACTAACTTACTGTCTAACTAACTAACTAACTAACTAACTAACTAACTAACTAACTTACTGTCCTATCTTCTAACCAACTAACTAACGTACTGTCTAACTAACTAACTAAATAACTAACTAACTAACTAACTAACTAACTAACTAACTAACTGAGCAATGTTTTCTAAACAAAAAAGAATGAAGAAAAGTTTCATAAAAAAACAGCTGTGAAAACAAAACAATGAACCGCTGACCATCTAGATCGCGGGCACTCTGCATTTGCCACGTTTTGCTGTCAAAGAACGCTAGTGCCAGACCTCTAAGATGGTCTCCTGGTTATCAAGCTCAATGTAAGCTGAGTCGGTTTGAGGGAGGAAGACAAAAATTTATTATTATTTAACTCGGATCGCGAGTTAAAACAGCAATTATGCGACAGTATTTATCAGAAATGTTTGGATTATTAGTTTTAATGCTTGTTTGTGCTTTGGTTCATTGCACGGAGCTGACTTTCGAGCTGGAAGATAACGCGAAACAGTGCTTTCACGAAGTCATAAAAAAGGACACGAAATCTACTCTAGAATTTCAAGTAAGCGTTAAAAAATCGTTTGTTTTTAGAAAATAGATACATTAAACCTCAGTTTTACTATTCTAGTTCCTTTTAGCACCATTTGATTAATTTTAATGCGTCTAGAACCAGGTTAAATTGTACTTGACTAACTTAGGCCCACTTTGAAAGAGAAAAGCTTCCGACCCCTGGCCTTCCTTGTCAAGTGACGTGTTAATTATGAATGAGTCGTTACATGCATCAATCAAGCAGGTTCCAGATAGTTTTGTGATGGAAATACACAGTGCTTGAAATTTGAAATGGAATGAAATCACGCACTCCTATAAAAAATTCTCATATTAGATTTGAAAACTTCCTTCCAATCCAAACCATTGTCTTTCTAGTTTGCCAGTTTTCAACAAGATCTTGGGTGTGCCCCCTTTAATGTTTTATCCTCTAATTTGCCTTTTGTTCTATTGAAAAACTCGGGTTGTGCAAATGCCATACTCTGCAGTGTGAGATGAGATGATGCAAAGGCATTGGGTCTGTAGAGCAGAAGGAAATACCCCTCTTTCCCTTGAGTAGTGGGGGCAGAGGAGCAGGATGCAAGTTTTAGGTGGAATGGTGTTTTTATTGCCGGTCACTATGATCTAAGAAGTTGATTTAACTAATGAGACCTACCTTGTGAAGCTACCATGGCTGGGTCTTGGACCATGACCTCTGTGAGCTCCAATTTGCAGAGTATGACAGCTTTACAAAATCTCAGGTGTGTAAGGACCCCTTTCTTGTGTTCCATCATTGTTTGCCTATTGGTCTATAGAAAATCTCAGGTGTTCAAGTGCAATGCTCTCCAGTCTGGGCTGGGCTATTGACACAAGAAGCTAGCTGGGTTAGACCATCATGCCACAACATCTTAAATCTGGCAATAAAGATGCCAAGATTTTCATGTCAGTCTTAAAGTCTGTCAATCCTGCATGCCACTGTGTCAACATTGTTGTTTATTTTGGCTTTTTAGGTAGTAACAGGTGGACATTATGATGTTGATGTAACACTAAAAGATCCAAATGGAAAAGTTTTGTATGAACAAAAGAAGAAACAATATGATAGTCATCAATTCAAAGCTGAAGTAGAAGGTGAGACTCCCCTG
>JACTAT010000208.1:0-41000 GCA_014526335.1 Chrysaora quinquecirrha
TATAAGAACACGATCCTGGATTTTGCCCAGATTTTAAGAACAAAATAAGAACAAGCTGAGCCTGGGCCTTTTCATAAGCCCTGTGAATATCAGCTAAATATGAAAGTACGAAAGTCAGACAACGTAAAAAGCAGGCAAAGTCAACTGGACAAGCATGCTCCATTTTTACACAACCCTATTACCACTATAGACATTCACTGACAAAATCTAGATGTCCCAGCAACCAAGGAATTAAGAACAGATTAAGAACATTTCAGGCCAAAAAAGGCAAAAACTTACGAACAGCCAGCCTCAATCAAAATTTCCTGGTTCTTATAAAACAAAAAGAGTGTAGTCTGAGGAAACAACAATTATGTTGCTATAGTTGCTAGTAGCTGTTTCCGAAAGAGTGGTAGGAATGTAACAAGTCTAATTAGATGGTGGCTTATAAAATTTGCTTTCGAAGCTCTAGCTTATATACAAAAAAACTGATATGACAGTACCTGAAATTCCACCGGACCAGTAGATTCCAAATGCCACGCCCATCCCCCAGCCAAAGTTGACTGAAAAATAGTTTCCAAATGCTCCTTTTGCCAAAACAAACTGTGCTACCGAGCCACAGCCGAGGGCCTATAGAATAAAAAGCATTAGTTTAATATATGATAAATTTTAGTTGACACAAAATGAGGATATCCTCTGTAATCGAATCTATAAATAAAAGAGGGTAGCGTAGTGTAGCACTTGTGCCATTTGTGCTTAAGGTCTGCGATTCAAATCCAGGCTACGGAGCACAAATTCCAAGGTGTAAAAACCGTGCTCTCTGTGGCTCAGATGATCAAGTAAAATGACGGGCTCGTCTCAATTGGGACGTAAAAGAATGACTGAGGACGTCAACAACCGGGGCCTATTATAGGGGTCCAGAAGCCGCGAAACCGTGAAAAAATCAGCTTAAAGCCGCAATCCGTCGTCAAAAAAATGGCTAAGCCGCTGCCGATTAACTTCACTCGCGGACATAACATTAACGGCTCTAATAGCTTGTCAATCGACATTTATCCTGTCGCTTGTCCGCTTGATCGCTTATTTACTTTTCCTATTTCATTTTCGAGCGCCACAGAACCCTCTTCACGCACATTCCTTGTGAAATTCAGATTGTGTGTAGCTTTTTTCCGCTCAAAAGCCGCAGCCGCATGCAAAATGCCGAAAACCAATGTCAATACACACCAAAAACACAAGCCGTAACTTTTTCTGAAGCCGCAAACCGTAGAAAAAGCATCGCGAAATCCGTAAGCCGCACTCAAAATAGGGGTCGAAGCCGTGAAGCCGCAAACCTATAAAAGAGCCCCCATAGTTTGCTTTTGTCAAGCAAACCAAACAAACCACTTTGAGGTATAGAGATTATATGAATCTATTCCGACTGTTGCTACTATTTTTTGCAAAACAGTCCAGGAAAGCTGAAATTTTTTATATAGCTAGCAACTTTTGATCCAAATTTCCTTTAGAAAAGTTTTCTGTCTACGCTTGCTCTAGGTAATTATCCTTTCCTAAAAAAGTTTTTCGAATGGAAACCGTTCTTAGGCTCACCGATTTTTCCTTGCAACATTCGCAGCTTATGTTTATTTTAACGATAAGGAAACTATTTCCAACATATTTCATATACACGCAATTTTTTTATAAGCAACTTCGCTCGGCCCTAGTTCAATATTCTTGGACCTTTTATGACCACCTTTTAGTAGTAAAAGTTGCTTAGTAGTTAATTAATTTTAACTGCATCTTTTTGCCCTAAGAATAGTATAGAGGCTGGAAAAACAGCAAATTCTAACATTGCACATAAAATGACTAGGATCATATCTCCTGCTGATATTGTTACCATTAGAGACGTTTTATTGAAAGTTAAATGGAAACCCCTAAATGAAATGCCTCACTTAACGAGAAACACTCCGTTGATATGCGAGTTTTGACGACAAATGAATGGAAATAGCTTCTATGTTGATCAATCCTCGATTGCTTGCAGTGATATGAATTATCAAAAATTAAAAAAGTTGCTTAGGTTTTTTCCCGTTGCTTAAACTTTTAGGCCGTCTACATCTTGGTTGCTTATAAGCGGTTGCTTATAAAGAAATTGCGTGTATACGTATATATAAACGGAATCTCAGATAGAAACTGATGATAAAGTAAGATATTTTGGAGCGTGAAAGGCTCACAGTAAAAGACAAATATTTCAATCTATAACAGCAATTTACCTTACGCATACGTGACGATAATTAAAAAGTCTTTTAAACATTAAATGACGTTCTGCACGGGACAAGAAAGTCCGAAGCTGACGGCTAAATTAGAAGCGCTAAACAAGGGAATAACTAATACGTTCTCTTGGCTATTTGGACGGTGAAAAGTATTATAAATCAAGTTGAAGGGCCTGATTTGATCAAAACAGTCCAGCGCACAAACAAACCACTTCTTGAGCGGGTAGATGGACGTAGGAAAACATTCCGGAATCCCCGGTTAAATCTATGGTATTTTCCTATTTGGTATGCCTACTGCTACAAACAACACAACGCAATGAGTAAGAGAAACTTCTGAATAATAGAAAAATCGAAAAAACAACAAAAAGCAAGAGAAAAATAAAAGAATTTACAAATACTCACCTGCCTAACGTACCAAAATTTGCAAATTTCATTGCATATTTCATCAATGATAACTGGTCGTATTTGGCACGAGTTGATCGATGCGTTCATTCAACTACTCATGCATGTAAAAACTACTGAACATGAATTGCGACCTTCGCTTGTCAAATTTGATCTTGTTAATTCGCTTCATCTAATGTTAAAGATGATTTTAACATCGAAAATGCCCCCGTCCTGTAGGCACTCAAAATACTAACAACTAAAAGACTATGGCTAGATGTTCCCGGGGGGATGCATCTGCAAAGGTGATAAATTTGAATTATAAGAAGCAATACTGGTCATCGAGAAGGTGGAGGAAAAACAAACAAAACGGTTTCCACTTCAATTTCTGCGTGGTTTGTCCACTTGCTGTAAGTCTCTCTCGCGAAAAAACAGAAGACAAGATAGTCAGAGAGACTTATCACATTCAGCAAGCCCAGGACACTGCGGGACAAGATTCTGTCCACTCGGGACCTCTTGCATTTCTAGTCTCTGGTTTGCCCACCGGTTTGCCCAATAGAGAAGAGAGACTTGCAGCAACCCCACGTGGTTTGAAACAGATAAATCTTTTTTATCATTAATAAAATCTTTTTAAGAAACTTCAGCCTTAGAGTTGGGTCCAAGTTTTCTTCTATTTAAAAAACTATTCGAGTTAAATGCGATGAAAGTCTGCAAGACCAAAGGCTTTGCCTAGAAGCGCACTTCAAGCATGTTTTTGAGAAGGGTAAAAGAAGGGTAGAGTTTCAATATCTAAAAATGCAGAGAGTGTTTAGAGCGATTGGTCTTACCAAAGAAACGTGCACTCATTTTAGACCTGCACCTAACTAAAGTCCTGTTAAAGTAAATAAGGTGATGGGAATGAAAAATCTCTACAGTCTTTCAAGGAAGTTGCGAAAATCACCAATTAACCAACCATTGATTTTGCTACCTCTGAAACGAATTGTTCCGGTCGAATATGCAGTGGCATCGTGGTCTAATCCACCTGGCTTATGCTGTCATAAGCTCAACAAGGTCGGGGTTTATGTTTGACAAGCAATGTTGGAAAGGCGGCCAAACGATCAAACATTGCTAGACAAGCAAAAGTAAGGAAAATTTGTGACGTGATATTTTTGAAAAAGTTCAAAAAAATTTTTTGCTTGACGCAAACAAAAAATGTTGCACAAGCAATGTTTTTGTACGTGCCCAAACGGTCAAACATTTGCTTGACTTGACAAACAAATTTCAAATAGTTGACCAACAATGTTTGATCGTTTGGCCAGGGCCTAAAGATGCTATTTTCACATTCCTGGTCATTGTATGAGATAAAAAAATAGTCAATAAGAAAAGTTTCTAGAATCATCAGTTAATTAAATCTATTTCACAGTAAAAATCAGGCAGAAAATTATGTCAAATATGTTAAAAAACGATCTCAAAAAAGATCTAACAGATCTAAATTTATTGTATATCTTTCTAATTATCGTTTCTCAGTAAGCTGATAGTATTAATAATCATACCTTTCTGTTTTTCCAGAGTAGCAAAAATTTGGCTCCGAGGTCCCCTCACAACTGTGACTTTCATTATGGTTTTGTTATCTCACAACCAACATTAGGTGTACCCTCACCTTTGCTATATCTGACATCTGGCAATGGTTTTGGGTCGGCTTCAACACTGTATTGGCTTTCTTCGGGATGATGCATAGAGATTGTTATTGTATACAAAAGTGCACCAAAGATGCCACCAATTAACTGACCGAATACCGGATACCAAAACCAGTAATCGTCGACACTAGATAAAGAAATGTAACGTGAAATAGTAGAGCATCATTAGGGGACATGCCCAAGCTAGGTTTGAGAACAGAGTTTAAATGAATATGATATAATACTAGATACCACATTGCCATAACGGTTTGGCCTACAGTACACCAAAGTTTATGGCGCTACAAATGGCATGAAATGAAGATGTTAATGGATACTTTATGTATGAAATGAAGAAAATGCTGAAGATACATCAAGAAATGAACATGCGGAAGAATACATTATGAAATGAACATGCTGAGGAAAACAGTATGCAATGAAGATTCCAACGGATACAGAATGAAATGAACATGTTGACGAATACAGTATGAAATGAAGATGCTGATGAATACAGTATGAAATGAACATGCTGAAGAATACAGTATGAAATATAAACATGCTGACGAATACAGTATGAAATGAACATGCTGATGAATACAGTATGAAATGAACATGCTGATGAATACAGTGTGAAATGAACATGCTGACGAATACAGTGAAAAATGAACATGCTGACGAATACTGTATGAAATGAATATGCCGACGAATACAGTATGAAATGAATATGCTGACGAATACTGTACGAAATGAGAATGCTGACGAATACAGTATGAAATGAACATGCTGATGAATACAGTGAAAAATGAACATGCTGATGAATACAGTGAAAAATGAACATGCTGATGAATACAGTGAAAAATGAACATGCTGACGAATACAGTATGAAATGAATATGCTGACGAATACAGTATGAAATGAAGATGCTGATGAATACAGTATGAAATGAACATGATATCGTAGAAAATGAAGATGCTAATGAATTATGTATACAGAGAAGATACTAACGAATTCGGTATGAAATAAACATGCTGAGAAGTATGGTATGGAATTCAGACGACCAATGCATGATTATTTACAGATTCATAGGCAATAAAACTTACGTAAAGGGTTTTTCACCCCATCCTGCCATAGCAGTGAAAATTCTTGGGATCAGGTCACGTGCTGGATTGATGCCATATCCACAGTTGAGGCCCATTGTCATTCCTATCACCCAAACGAGGCATCCTACCATATAAGGAACATGTTTTGGTTCTGGACCATTGTTCTTTTTGTCCGTCAGTGCAAAGATAGTACCAACAAGAATCATAGTGGCGAAGACCTAGGAAAACGGGACGAAAATAAGGATCCAGTAATGAATTTGTTGACAGCTCTAACTTTTGGGCTAATTATGTATCTATAAACTGG
This sequence comes from Chrysaora quinquecirrha, assembly GCA_014526335.1. Taxonomy (NCBI): domain Eukaryota; kingdom Metazoa; phylum Cnidaria; class Scyphozoa; order Semaeostomeae; family Pelagiidae; genus Chrysaora; species Chrysaora quinquecirrha. Next base: position 5,657 of record JACTAT010000208.1, read on the forward strand.
TGTAGACTTATTGCCTGAGTCCCAGTTATCGCTCATGAGACCGAGGCTATAATGAGATCGCTCAAACTGTAGTTGTAGCGGGGTGTCGGGGTGGTGCAGGAGCGGAAACTAACGACTCGTGCAATAAGTCTAAAACTGGTATAGGTAGCTTAAGGTAACCTCCTGTAACTCTTTATGAAGACAGTAAATTGTCCTATCGTCTGTATAATTACAGATTTCAGTCTAAATCGACAAAAGGAAAATACCATTGATAAATATATTAAACAAGAGAGGCCCTATAACTGAACCTTGAGAAACGCCTAATTTCATTTCTTTCCAAGAGCTGAATGAGCCATTTACTTTGACTCGTTGTCTTCTTCCTGTTAGCAATGCACCATTTGTATTGGCATTTGTACTAAAAGCAGTATGCATTCAATTTAGCAAGCAAAAGTTCGTGGTTGAGACAATCAAAAGCCTTGGATAAGTCCATTAAGGATGGAGAGGTAAAAGGGGGGAGGGCTTGAATAGAGTCAGGCTTAAAAGAAGGTGGACTGATGGGTCTCTTAAGGGAGACCAGCATTCGTAAACTTTCTACTACACATAAAAAAAGATAGTAGCTAGATAGTGGGAAGCTTACACGTTTTTTTTTTATAAGAAACCTGGCTTGGGGCCTAGTTCTAAAAGTTTCTTAATTTTTGGCCCAATTTTAGTTCTAAAAGTTTCTTTACAGTTTCTTAATTTAATGGAAAAAATTACAGTAAAAACGATAAAAAACGTGAATATAGCAAGCAAATTATTAAAATTATTGTATTACAAAGAATTGGCCATGCTGGGTGTGAGAAATCGCACGGAAATGCTTGAGAATTGATTACTACGTCCACAAATGTGAAATCAGTATGTTGGAAAACTGACAGAAAAATGTCTTAAGTTTCTTTAACTCCTTCCTGCTAGTTCTAAAAGTTTCTTAACTTTTGGGGTGTCGAGTTCTAGGTTTCTTATAAATCGGTTTCTTATAAAAAAAACGTGTAACTAAGAGGGGTGTTTTTATTTTCACTCCCAAAAGCAAGAGAAAAAAGATTTTACAACAGGGGCTTGATAGAGAGCTTTTTACGGTAGGGAATCTGAAGGCCAAGAACTCGTTTACAAGCAGTAATAGATGGTTTTGAATCTTTGCCTTACCTGGTCTCCAAAACCAGCCCAATTGCTGACTGTTTTACCATTATACGAATAAAGGTATGTCGACCATATACCAGCAGTAGCAAGATTACCTCTTGTGGTGCGTTTTCCACTATCATAAATATCAAGGGCATCTGTTGTAAGAAAATGAAGCTGAGAGAACCTGAAAAAAGTCTTATGCCTGCACATGCAATTTTTCACCTATTCTTGCGGCGCGACACACTTGAAAATGGCCTGTTCCTGAGGTGGCTACAAGCTGCGACAAAAATGCTGCGACAGAAGTTCTGCGACAATAAACTTCCGTGATAGGAAGAATGGGTCCTTGAAAATTTCCAGGAAAATGCGCAACAACAACAATCCAATGTGTTGCGTCGCGATTGAAAAACAAACCGGCTACACGCTGCGACATTATTAGCAACAAGCCAAAATATAACACGAAATGTTCAACCAAATCAATGTTCTGGCTGTGTTTCCTCAGATCGCTGAATATTTTGTTTCAAAACTATCCCTGGCTGCAAGTGCGAGTTTAAGTTTTTTGCGGTCGCAGCGACAAATTTTTATCTTGTCCCGTCGCCATTTTAAGCAAAAATCACACGTTTACCCGCGGCTTAAAACTGAAAATTATGTCAACTCAGATAAACCGACTGAAAATTTCATGCTACACTTACCAGCATATAGACCATACATACAAGCTGATGCAATTAGTGAGCCAAGAGTTTGAGCTGCCCAATAAACTGGTAGTTTCTTCCATGGAAGACGCCCAAAACAAGCCATTGCAAGACTCACGGATGGGTTTATGTGACCACCTTAGAACAAGAACGACAACAATTTTACTTATCTTAATTTTACTCAATTTTATTTCGTCCAAGGATTTTCGCTCTGCGCGCTGCATGTTTGTTCAGATATTGCATTCTACACTCCAAAGTCATTCCTTAGGCCCCAGTTATACTTTTCCGGCATGCCTCGTCGCATCTTCAATTTTGTACCGGATAGGGCTTTCAGTTATACTATGACAACTCGGCCATAGACGCTCCGCTAATCGTCTTTAAAAATCATTGCACCCTGGAGGTGATATGAAAATCAAGACGAGACGCGGCGGCACAGGGTAATCATGCCAATCCGATATATGACGCTCCGAAACCTTGTTTTTCTATTGTTTCACAAACCAAATGCGAAGCAAATATGCGAAGGAGCTGCCATAGCGTCTCAAACAACAGCAGTGATCGCGATGAAAACCATGGCGTGGCGCTCGCGTATACCTGCAAGGGAAAATCTTACGACGGCACGAAAATCAAAACTGGGGCCTCAGTGCTCCGCGTTCAGTCAAAATACAATACCAGCCCAGGTTCACATTTATGATTGCTGGGAAATCCATAGCAGGGAATATACTGCGTCTTAATCAATTGTTTCACTGTATGTCTGACGTGACATTTCTGAGAAGTTTCAGAGGAAAAAGCTTCTACGTTTGATGAATTTTCTGCTTTTTGTCACGATTTTGAAGTCCTACACGATATTCAAAGACGGTTTCATTCAGCATAATCATTATTTTGCATAAAATTAGAAATTCGATCAGTGAATCCATGAATCAATAAATCAACAAAACAATCAGAGATGTTCTGATTAACAAATTTAATGAATCACCTGAAATACCAGCTGACCAAAATACCCCAAATGTGACGCCGAGACCCCAGCTGATGTTGATTGACAGGAATGTTCCAAAAGCTCCTCGTCCTAGAACGGCCTGGGCAACAGAACCAATACCAAAAGTCTGAAAGAGATAACCAAAATTATCAAACAGTTTAGGCATACAAATGTTTGTGTATAATACTCATTTCCAGCTGTTTATTAAGTGCTACGCTTCATAGTCGAAATCCAGAATTTCGATGTTTTTCTTTGCTCTATGCTATTTTCATGTCACTAAATGTGAAGTTAGAGCTAAAGGAACAATTTAGCAACTTTTGTACTAAAATTTGATCAAAATAGCTCCAAAAATAAGGAACTTTGGGAAGTGGGCCTTGAACTAGGCTTTTTACAAGGCAGGGGGCTTGGTGGCCATAAGTGGCTGCAGCCCCCCTAAATCTGGAAAATCTTCTGAAACAGTCATATTCTAGCCTAAATACAGCCTCAACTAATCGAAAGAGTAGAAGGTCTCTTTCCGAAAAAAGAGTTGGGGAATCTGCCTGAAGTTGGGCAAAATTTCAACGCATACGAGTCGGACTGCCCAAAGACTTGATTGATTTGATCTTTCCCTTTGCCGATGGATAATGAAAGCGGAGCTTTCGAGCTGCCTCCAACGTCGTTCAAATATTTCTAGCACAGGTTTGTAGGTTATAACAACTCAGAAAAAATCACATAAAGAGCAATGAAGAGATATCATAAAAAGTCCAAATATAAATATGAAATTCGAATGACTTACCATGAGTATGAAAGTACCCATCATTTCAGCTAAGAATTCTCTTACTAAAGGCTTCGCTTTTAATCGGCGAGAAAGGGTTCGTACGGAATCCATGTCTTTTTTGAAACCAAATAAAAATCTACAAAGAATTGGGAAATGAATAAGATTCCTTATGGTAACGGCAGAAACAGACATAACGATGGGAGACAACGGGAGTACATGAAAGGTAGCGCGCACAGCATGTGGTACAGTTACAAGAGTACTCATAAATAACAGATTCGCCAGAACGATTTGAAATGAATAAAAGTTCAGTACATTAGCACATACAGTCGTACATTGTTTTCGTCGGTGTGACTGTTGGGTTCTTCTCTGCAAACCGAGAGAACGATAGAATATACACAGCAGGCTAGCAGAGGGTGGCCTGCCCTTATTGCTAGGGCCGAATGCTTTCTCAATGCGAGAAGCTATAGCAGCCTGGAATGCACGCCTGAAATGGCACAGCCCAACGCCTTCAAAGCAAAAATCTCTTTCTCAATTTCTCACCCTATCGCTTCCTAAATCCCTGGTTATACGATCAAACATTGTTTGTCAAACATTTGAAATTAGTTGTTCAAGGAATTTTTGACCGCTTAATCATGTTGCAAAGCATGGCTTGACAAGCAGAACTGCTAAGGTAAAGCCCTGGACAAATGAACTGAACATTTCACTGAACCTACACACTTCACAGTTAAGTCCAAATGCAAAGCGTTAAGCGCGATGGAGGAGCAAATGGCATCCTAGCAACACAAAAGGAAAGACATGCCAGATTTAGTTTTAATGCTGCTATGCCTAACTCTAACTGTTCTTTTCTAGCGGCTTCACTGAGATGGCAGGTCCATACTTTTGATGAAGTTTGAGCCTGGCTATTATTCATAATTTTGTCTTGAATTTGAGTAGTTTCGACTTTTCTCAATGTCCGCTCATGAAATCTACAATCCTCTCCTAAAATGCCGGGACTCTTCGAATTTTTCAAAATTCTCGCTTTCAAGATGCACACCTCCCTTCCCCCGACTCAACGTTGACGAAATTGATGTTGTCAGTGGTCCCAACATTGAGTCAGGGGAGGAGTGGGATCTAATAACCCACGGGGGGTTCTTGGCCAAATTTTGGGTAGGGGTCTGCCGCCGGCATATTCAAAATTGGTTCTTATGAAGTCTGAAAAAATAGCAATCGCTTTACTATGGAAGAACCCCCCTTGCAATATTATAATGGAATGTCCGAAGGACGCTGATGATAATGATAATAATGATGAAGATGATGTTAATAATGACGAAGATGACGAAGAAGAAGACAACGATGATGAGAATGATGATTATGTTGGTGATGATGATGATGATGATGATGATGATGATGATGATGATTTTGAAGATAATGATGACTTTGAAGAGGATGATAATGACCATAATGATCATGCTAAAGACGATCATGATGGTGATTATGATACTCGACGACGACGACAACGATGATGATGATCACGTTGAAGACGAAAATGATCACCATCGTCTTCAACATGATCATCATCTTCAACAATGATGACCATGTTGATGACAATGGTTGGTGATTGTGATGATGATAATAATGATGAAGATGATGATGATGATGATGGTGATGATGATGATGATGATTGTTGACAATGTGATCAGATGGATCTTTCCTGGAAGAATCCCAAAACTTTGAATCGAAAATAGAAAGCCTCTAGTAACGTATATGTACTAATAAATTTGAACTCATAGGTTAAACTGTGTAACAAATAACTCCCTTTAATGAACCGAAACCTATAATCTTTTCTTCTAATGATGAACTTAATTCTAGAATCTCCAAAAGCTATCATAACAATTCGCATACAATGCAGATGACTATATTCGATAATTAGTAGCACTTTGAAGATTTGATTGCCAACTTTGAAACATTTAATTTCAGATGATTCTCGAAGCCGCAAACTGTTTTGAAAAAAATTTCTTCTGTTTAACTTGGCAACAATTTCTACTGCGCCACAATCTCCTCCTTTCTTCACACGAAAATATCTTACATGTAAGAGGACTTCTAGAAACCTCTGAAAATAACAACCCAATCACAAATTTTATGAAAATATTTCAAAATAAAAGATAAAATCAAATTAGATTTGAGCAACAATTTGCAATATTGTAGTCAAACCTTTTTTTATAAGCCCGACCGAGCCGGCTTTTTTGCGAGAAAATCTTGGTGTTGAATTTTTAGTTTCCTGCATCGTGGATTGAGCTCACAACCCTTAGCGCAAGAAACAAGCGCATTATTCCACTGCGCTACAATAACAGTTGATACTAATTGATGTTTTTGGCAAGCAATTGCATTTTGTTAATTATGCCCACTAACGACAACACTTAACGGCTATTTCGAAGTTTAATTCCTATTATTTGTGGTTTATCTTTTGTTACGTTTTGGCACGAAAAAGCGTCTATATGCCTATATCTCTATATGTCTATATGTCTATTACAACGAACACCCTCTTAATATGTCCTCCGGACATAATTAAAGGTTTCCATTAGCCATGTTTGAAGAATGAGATCAGCTAAGATCAGCCTGACATAAGCCTAAACATTGCAGCTTGCAGTGTGGATAAATCTCCACAATTGTTCCCTGTGATTCTAGCTGTTTCAGGCTTTGTTCCTGCTTTCACCCGCAATCGTCATTGATCCCCATTTAGTATCAATTTGCTCTCGCTTGTTTGCGGTAATTTCCTTTTTCTGAGTTGTTCCTCCATCTTCTTCAGTGATTCCCTGTTTGTTCCACCTTGTCACCTCTCGTTCTCATTTATTCCCACCGATTTCTACTTTGTTCCTTTTGTTCCCCTTCGATTCCAAGTTATTCCCACTTTGTTTCAGCATGCCTACAATGGTTCCATTCAGTTCCGTTTATTCCCACTCATTCCACGAGTTCCCAGCTTTTCTGTTTGTTCCAGATTTTAACGCATGCTGGCTAATGGTTTCCTAATGAGTTTGTTGTTCAAACTGATGCCAAATTTCGAAGACTGGGAACAACCTCTTCGATTGTTTTGATTGTATGCATTTGAATTGCAATTAAAATAATTAATCAACTCAATGATTGTTTAAATTCTGTGCACAGAGAATAGAAATTCCGATCTTATTGTTACAACATTCCTGATTCCTATCTATCTATCTATCTAGGTAGGTATATTTCTTCCGGTTTGCAGAAAACCCCTACATAATGTTTGAATTCTTCAAACATAAAAATGTGCGTGCTCCTTCTGTAATAAATGAATCTTTGATGCAATCTTTGGAGTTGCTTAATGTTAGTTTGAATTAGTGTTTATTACTATTGTGTTACTAACGTTAAACAATGTACAATTACAATTACAATTAAGGTAAAACTGGGTGCAACATACTTATGAAATGACATAGTGCCATACTCTATTTTTTTGGCGAGGATAATGGAGCAACAACCACAGCAATTCGCTACACGAGTTCGAGCAGCCTTCTGACAACAACAACGACTTAAGGTGGTAGCTGCGGTACCTGGGATTCATATGGTAAGTCTCCAGTCGCGATATTCCTATCAATAAATTCTTAAGAAAAATAGTGTAAATAGGGGTAAAAACAACTATATTAATTTTGCAAAATATTGCGAAATTTGGTTGAAAACTTGGCACGAAGTTTTTTGAAAGGGTACTAATATTGTACACTCTTTTTTTTTATAAGAAACTAAGATTTTTGGTCAGTACTCAAAGTTTCTTAGTTTGGGACAAATTTGGTACTGAAAGTTTCTTAGCAGTTTCTTAGAATCAAAATTTTTAAGTGCCAAAACGGGCAATTGACACTTAAATTCTACAAATAGAAGAAGCAACACAATTCACGTTTACATCAGCTGTTTTTTCTGTCAAAATAGACACTTATGGTGCAACAGAAGTTTGTTTTCTCGATGCTTTATTTCTAATTCTAAAGATTCTTGAGACCTGCGAGTTTCTTACCATTTTTGGTCGAGTACTGAAAGTTTCTTAACCAATATTGATCTCAGTACTGAGTTTCTTATAAATGGGTTTCTTATAAAATAAAATGAGTGTATTAGCGAAACACTGGTTTATTGTTATAATGGGCAATGTTTGTTGCAGTAATCTAATTTCAAATACAAACGAAACGAAAATGAAAAACTCTATTATCACTGTCTTAATCCAGTGAACCCACTATTTATCAGGACTTATCCTTTTTACGAAAAATATCTGAAATTGTGGTGGACAACCACAGAACTAACAGGTAACCTGAGAATGGCCTGTAGTCAGTGGCATAACGCAGTTTAGGCTACCTTACACTCTTTTCTTTAAGAATATCAGCTAAATATGAAAGTAAGACAGTCAGACTGAACGTAAAAAGCAAGCCAACAAAGAAATAGACAAGAATGCTGCATTTTCACACAAACTTAGTACCACCATAGACATTCATTGAAAATATGGATATCTAAGTAACCAAGGAATTAAGAACAGATTAAGAACATTTCAGTCTTAAAAACGGCAAAATTTTAAGAACAGCCACCAGCCTTAATCGAAATTTCCTGGTTCTTATCAAAGAAAAAGAGTGTAGTTCAAGAACAAATGGCTCCACCAAATGGGACCCCAAAAATTTCACGTATTGTGTGCTTCTTTGCAATATTCTGCTAGAGTGCTTCCCAAGACCATCTCAAATTCTTTTACTACACTTGCAATCACAGCACTGGATTCAATCGTTCTGTTTTTCAAAAATTTACCATCACCCGAACGCTCTTCCCTCATGGAGTTCACTTCGATTTAGGGTCCCTTCATAAAGGCCCCAAAATATTAATTTTAACGAGTGACTCCGTTACACTACTGTCTAGACATTACTCCGTTACACTACTGTCTAGGCATTTCTTTTATAAGGAAGTTCGGTTCAGGGTCAGTACTGAAAATTCCTTAACTGATGGTGAAAATTGAGTACTCAATATTCCTTAGCAATTCCTTAACTTCTTACTTTGTGATTCTTAAAAACAACCAATGGTCAAGGAAATATAGGTCATAAAGGTTTCAGAAGACGAGTAGAAATGAATACTGATTGAAAACCATTGGCGATAAGTATTGCTTGCTCTGTTAATTCAAAACTTCATTTTTTAATCGAAATGCTAAGTTAAAGAAAAAGTCAGATTCCTTAGTAGTCTCCGGTCCAGTACTAGAAATTCCTTAAGTTTTTGCCAGCACGAGTACTACCTTCCTTATAAAGCTTTTTTTTTTTTTTTTATAAGACACTATATCATTAGATACATGGTCAAAAAGCTAATTAAAAAAAGATACAAAATGTAAAAGGTACATAGAGCACTTATAAAGCACTTCCTTATAAAAAAATGCGTGTATTATTAAAATTGAAATTAAATATGCTTACGAGTTTTGACGGGCTAGGGGCAATTTTATTCCTGTGAAATCTCGTACATTTTGCTAGAAGTCCTGTCAGTCCTATTACTTTAATTGAAATCCCTTTGAAATTCCTTTTTTGAATAGAAATCTCGTACGCCTATTAAAGAGTGAATTCCCTTTAGTTGGCGGGCTATTGTATTTATGTACTTTCGCTAGAAACAGGAACAGGACTGTCTGATGGATTCGGCGATTCGGTAGTTGTATAACGTTACGGACGAGTCATAAAGGACATAATGAAATCTTAGCAGCTTAAACACATTGTAAATGTAATAAAAGAGAAGCAGCAAATAAAACTTTAGAAACAGAAGCAAAGATTTTGAACAAACCTGAATGAAATCCTGAATTGTAATCAAAGTAGAGCAAATCAAATAGCGTTCACTTAACAGAACTGTGGCTTGTAGTGTTGAGTCAGTCAGTTGTTTTGTCAGGGATTAGATCTGTCAGGACCTCATTTAACGCTGTCGTAGAGTAAAACCCGGACTAACAAAATATCTTTTCGATTCAAGAGTGTATGTTTCCCTTCCTATAATAACGCTAGCGAATCTGTACGCACTACTGTGGTTGATACGCACCACTGTGGTGGTATATTTTGCGTACTGTGGTGGTGGTCTTGCGAACTGTGGTGGATAAGCACTACCGTGGTGGGTTATTATGCTTTATGTTGTGGTACGTTTTGCAAACTGTAGTGGATAAGCACTACTGTGGTGTGGTGTGGTGGCGTTTTTTGCGTAATGAACACTCTTTTTTTATAAGAAGCTAAGATTTTTTTCAGTACTCAAAGTTTCTTAGTTTTAGGACAATTTGGGTACTGAAAGTTTCTAAGCAGTTTCTTAGGGATCAAAATTTTTCAGTGCCAAAGCAGGTAATTGACACTAAAATTTGACAAATAGAAAAGCAATACAGTTCACGTTTATATCAGCTGTTTTTTAATAAAAATAGACACTTATGGTGTAACAGAAGTTCGTTTTTTGATGCTAAATTTCTAATTCTAAAGATTGTTGAGACCTGCGAGTTTCTTATCATTTTGGGTCGAGTACTGAAAGTTTCTTAACCAATATTGATCTCAGTACTGAGTTTCTTATAAACGGGTTTCTTATAAAAAAGAGTGTATATTTTACCTTACTTCAGTAGCTTCGCTCTCTTCTCCACTGCTTCCATCAATATCTACCTCATTCTTTGTCCCTCCTCCCTCCATCCTCAATGCAGACATTTTCATTCTCCTCTTGCGTAGACTGATCCATGTTCACTCCTTAAAATCGTCAGACTTCCACTGAATTCACCTTGAAATATTTGAAATTGAAATTTGAATATTAGAAGAATTTCTAGAAAATTATAAACGTCGTTGTATTTTCTGAAAATCGGTTTATCATTAGCAAACATGGATGATTTTGGGTTTCACTTGAAGCTTAGTGGTTTTGGGGTGGTTTTATGTTCTGCCTTATAACAAAAAGTAATAATCATTGAGATTCCAGGCCAATTGTATGTTTGTTTGCACATTTTTTCTTTAACCATGATAATTGTTTACACTCTTTTTTTTATAAGAACCAGGAAATTTGATTGAGGCTGGCTGTTCTTAAGTTTTTGCCTTTTTTGAGCCTGAAATGTTCTTAATCTGTTCATAATTCCTTGGTTACTGACAAGTCTAGATTTGGTCAGTGAATGTCTTTAGTGGTAGGTTGTGTAAAAATGGGCATGCTTGTCCAGTTCACTGTTTGCTTGCCTTTTACATTGTCTGACTTGCTGACTTGTGTACTTTCATATTTAGCTGATATTCACAGGGCTTATGAAAAGGCCCAGCCCCAGCTTGTTCTTCTTTTGTTCTTAAAATCTGGGCAAAATCCAGGCTCTTGTTCTTATAAAATTGTATAAAAGAAAGAGTGTACTGCATTTCACAAAAAAGATGAAGTAATGAGTGTTCTAGACGCTCTACAGTGAGCCTGGCAACCCGACGAAATTTTAACGTGTTTGATCTTAGAACACGATAAAAGCCTTTTTGCTTTTCGAAATAGAAAAATCTTTGCAATAAAAGTCTCCCCCTAGAAATGGTTGCGCCATCGATGATTTTTATCGTAAAAGACGAAAATGTCACCACGGTACCCAGCGTATCGCAACGGCAAAGAATACGCTAAACCCAAATTGAAGGCAGTGGTAACAGTAAACGGCACATGCCGTTCATATGCCCCTCCCCTATCAAGGGCTCAAACTTGTTGATCAAATCTCAAGTTGCTACTGCTTTAAACTCGTGCGGTACCGAATTCAAGTACACACGTTTTTTTTTATAAGGAACCTTAACTCTGAGTTGAGGCTGGAGTTCCTTTAATTGGCTTTTCAACAAAATGAGGCTGAAGTTCTTTATGCTGTTCCTTTTCGTGAGATACACGTTTTTTTTTTATAAAGTGGTTTATAAGAAAGTAGTGCTCAACGTCTCAAAAATGTAAGAAAGTTCAATACTGGATTCTTGAAACTTAAGAAAGTTTTGTTTCATACTTATGTTCTGTATGTTAGTTTCGCTCTTCTGTTCAGTCGTTCATCTTGCTATTAAACGAGTCTAATGATTATTTTCTTTGAAAAACGTGGTATTTGCGGGATATATACAGTGCCTTAAACTGTGCATTCTTAGAAATACTGCATTCCAAATAATTTGCTCTTAAAGTCACAAGAAAGTTTTGGTACTGAAAACATGAAATATCTAAGAAAGTTTTAATACTGGCCCAAAAAACAACTTTCTTGTAAAAAAACGTGTTGGTTTGGATAATAATTTTTACAGCTAATTCATATAAATATAAATGGAGTCTTTTTTGGAAGAACGATGGGAAATACATTGTTATTCTGCTATTTTTTTGCACAAATCGTCTTGTTCTTGAAAAAAATTATTCTTAGTTTTCATCCGAGCCTCGGCAGTTCCTTAAAGTTCCTTAATTTTTTGGGAATTTTCAGCCTTGAGTTCCTTATAAAGGTGTTCCTTATACATAGAAGAAAAAACGTGAACAGTTTGTGAGGGTAGCTAGTTTGAGCCTTGATATCGCAATGAACTTGTAAACTTTCGGAAACTTCGGAATACTCAGAAATTTTCAATGAATGACTTAGAAAAAAAATTCAGTACTCACCCAGGCTGCCCAGGAGAGCAAGACACCAAAGAATCGTGGACCCTTGATTCCAGTTGCAACTCCATTCCAGTTTTTTCTGAAATTGTTTCATATCAGCAGCAAATCGAGGCACACAATGAGCGTTGAGAATTGGGTATATAATCAAGTCACCAAGAATAGCTGTGAAGGACCGTGAGGTAAACAAACATCCATTTCAAGCAACTTTAATGTCTTCGTCGAACAGTCGAACAGCTGTCACCGTCAAGTCCAGGAGTGATAGAACGATAGACAAAACATCAATATTCACAATGGTGATTTCAAAGGGGGCCCCTGTTGAAATCATGTTTGCTTCGATCAAAGATATAAATCATTCACTCTAACTTTTTTGTAAGTATCTAACGAAAATTGACTGACAGAATTTTATAAAATAAGATAAAATCTAAAAAGATGCAAAAATGGAACGCCAAATATGTAAAAAAAAAATTTAAAGTCTGGGTTGCTCTGGGTTGGTCTGCTAAAGAAGAGCACAACTTGAAATTAACAACAAAAAATAAAATATAGCAATACATAGCAATACAGCTAATAGTAAATTTGTTAAAAAATCTTCGAATTGTAAAAAACTTCAAGATGGCGAAAAAAAACAGAAATATCTTTGATCATGTACTTAAAAGCTTCTTTTCAGAGTATAAATACGTCACATGGTCCATTCACGTCACATGGTCCATTTTGTGAAGACAAAGATTTTGTGTAGCTCGTTTTCTCTCTTAGATTCTTCAATTGATTCTATTGGCCTGGTGTATTCCGCGAGCTGATTGGTGTTAAAACACAAAACAAATTCAGCTTCACTGATTGGTGCATTTCGATCCCCATCTGGGTACAAATTCCGCCTTAGTGAATTGTCTCGGTCTGTTTCTGACGCTCATACTCTGAGGAGTGTCAGACGAAAAAAGCTCTACGATTAGCAAGTCTATGATGGCGGCGTGTAGACAGTTAGTCACGTTGCTCATGTTACTTACTTTTATAAGTAAATACAATCGTAGTTTGGAAAGGAAAAGAAGCTATGACTTCGACGACTTAGATCTAACAAATGGAATAAATAATGATCTTTGCCATTTCGCTATAACAAGAAAAAGATTTCCTCTTCGAGTTATACCTCTACAGGAGAAACGCGGAAATAAGGCCTATCTTGCTTTGCTTCTGATCCTCAGCGGGATATTGAGTTGAATCCAGGGCCGATATCTGGCACATGCAAGACCAAGACACGAAGCAATAAAGAAGAAAAGAAAGGTAAAGAAGTTAATCCTGAAGTAGAAATAACCGATATCAACAGTGTAATTTCCAAATTCAAAATTGATGTAAATCTCACAATCCCTAAAGAACACCCTTCGAACTTCCTTGAAAAATACAAAGATACTGTACATTTTTCTTATTCCACTAAAAACTCAGAAATTGCAGGTACTATTCTTGCTTATCACAAGCTGATGTACGATAAGTTGGGATTAGATGATGATTACCACGTTTCGTGGTGGAATCTTATAAACACAGACAGTAATGAAATGGATGAAGTTTCGATAAAAATTGACAAAGACGACGAACATTGGGTTGAGGTGAGAATTAATATTCCATCGGCAACAATTTGTATCATAGGAAATGATGAAAACATTGATGCATTTAAGAATAATTTTTTAGAACTTATTAACCTAGAAAAAGAGCAATATGTCGATAATCAAAGTGCACATAATATCAATGACCTCATCCCCCCAACGATTTCGCAATACGATCACGAGTGCCTTTCATCGCCATCTCGGTCACCATCAAGGAATTCCATTCAATCAATTCAATCGGAGAAATCTGAGCCGAAAGATCCTTTGAAGCCGGTATGGAATCAGATTGAAATCTTATTTGATGAAATCAATAGTTTAAAGGCGCAATTAAAGCAACCCACTACGCACGCTGTTCAATACCCTACTGTTAAAATAGATGATGGAGATCAAATTCGAAAAGAGAACTTGATGTTGAAAAAAGAAAATTCAGAATTACTAGATGAAATAAAATGTTTAAAAAAAGAAATTGATCAGCTGAAATATCAACATAAGGAAAGTCAAAAAGAGAAAAATCCATGGCAAACGATACCGAAAAGACCCAACCCACAACAACACCCACTGAACCATCAAAATTTCCATCAGCCTTACCCCATCTATGGTCCACCTACCAACAGAAACATAAATACGTTTTTCCATCCCAACAGGTTTGAAAAACTCCAATAAATTCCACAAGAAGCAACTTTTAACAATGCTCCTAACACCACATTTCCTCCTTTACAAACCATACCCAGAACTCAAATAACACCCATCCAAAAACAACCTGATTTCACTCAACGACCTCACCCGCCCAATTCACTTACCATTATTCACCCAAAACAAAGTGAGCATAATTTAAGCCAGCTTGGAAATCCTTCTTCAACCACGAGTCACAACCACAACCACCTTCAAAAGCAAAATATAAGTATTGTTGGCGATTCCATGATTAAAAATATTATGCCACATAAGCTGTCCAGATCTCTAAACTCAAGAGTGAACAAAATAAGCATTGGCGGAATGAAAACTGAAGAGCTTCAATATTACACAATTCCAAGCATAAAGAAGACTCCAGACGCGGTAATTCTTCACTGTGGGATTAATGATCTAATGAACAACTCGAAAACACCGAAGCAAATTGGAGACGAATTGTATGATGTTGTCGAGAAAATCAAAGAGCAGTTGCCGATGTGTAAAGTTTATATATCAAGCGTTGTGAGACAAGGGAAGTATGCCAATATTAATGATAATGTCGAACTATTGAACGAAATTCTGTGTAACATATGTAAAAAAAATAGCTTGATCTACATAGATAACAGTAATATAACTCTCGAACATCTAAACGGAAGTAAATTGCATCTGAATGATAAGGGTAGTGCTAAGTTAGCGAGCAACTTCAGAGATTGCATCAAGGCGTGACTTAATAAAGCAAAGACTATCTCTGATAAGTCCGATAAAAATGTTACTACAAGAGACAATCGCGAGTACCACGATGTAAAACAAGCTAGGTTAAAAAATCCAAAAAACCCTATCCTTGCACACCTCAACATAAACAGCATAAAAAGTAAGTTTTGTGAGCTCAAAGATTTAGTAACAGCAAGCTCATATGATTGCATAGTAATTGGAGAAACAAAACTGGATGAAACTTTCTCCACTTCTCAGTTTCTAATACCTGGCTATAAAACACCATATCGTGCTGATAGAAACGCCTATGGTGGTGGCCTTCTTGTTTACTTAAAAGAATCTCTAAAAAGTAAGAGAATTGAAACTTTTGAAGAAAGAGGAATAGAAAATATATGTTTTGAAATAAACCTGCGAAAAGAAAAATGGGCTGTCATTGCTGCATACAACCCACCAAGCGCTGATAATGAAAATTTCAAGAATTCTATAATAACATCAGTAGATAAATTAACATTAAATTATGATAATTTAATTATTATAGGTGATCTAAATTTAACTCCAGATAATAATTACCTTAAAACTATATGTTCTTCACTTGGGCTGAAGAATCTTATTAAAGAACCTACTTGCTATAAGCCCAACTGTAATCCGTCTTCAATTGATGTTATTCTAACTAATCGCAAACATAACTTTAAAAACAGCACAACAATTGAAACTAGCCTAAGTGATTTTCATAAACTAATCCTTACTACATTGAAATCGTCTCTTCCAAAACACCATCCAAACATTTCTCGCTATAGAGATTTTAGTAAATTCAGTGAAGAAGCATTCTGTCGAGAATTGTTGCAGGCCCCATTTCACTTATGCGAATACTTTGATGATGCCAACGAGGCTTTTGATCATTTTCAAGAAACTTTCGCTAATATTGTTAACAATCATGCTCCGCTCAAGTGTAAAATAGTTCGAGCAAATCATAAGCCGCTTGGAAAATCTCACAGAAAGGCAATTATGTTGAGAACGAGACTTAAGAATAAGTATAATAAATCTAGGACTAGGGAAAACTTTGAAAATACAAAAACAACGAAATCATTGCGCTAATCTGCGGCAACGTCTGAAATCAGATTACTTCACTAAGATCTGTAAAGACGGAAATTTAGATCCTAAAAGTTTTGGAAGAAACTAAAGCCATACTTTTTAGCAAAGGTAACTCTGATTCAGAAATAACTATTTCTGAAAACGATTGTCTAATTAGTGATCCAAAGTCAGTGGCAGAAATCATGAATGATCATTTTGTAAGCATTTGCCAAGTTCGAGATGAAGGCAATTCTGCAACAAGTAATGAAGACTTATCAATGAGAGAAATAATAAGCCATTTTCAAAACCATTCAAGTGTTAGAAAAATAAAAAGCACTTTGGCAAATAGGTCTGTTCTAAATTTCCAGCAAGTACCGATAGGAGCTGTTAGGCATATAATTGAAAATCTAAATCATAGAAAAGCATCTGGTCATGATATGATAAACGCAAAATTTCTAAAAGTCTCTGTCGATATAATCATCAAACCGCTTGTACATATTCTAAACAAATGCATTCTTCAAGGGACCTTTCCCAGATCACTAAAAAAGGCAATAGTTACACCAGTATTTAAGAAAAAAGACCCCTTTAGTAAGGAGAACTACAGGCCAATTAGTTTACTTACAACGTTTTCTAAGGTTTTCGAGAAAGCAATTGAGCTCCAACTCTCGCCATTTTTCGAGCAAAAATTCTCAAGATATTTATGCGCGTATAGGAAGCACTTCTCCTCTCAACATGCTCTATTTAGACTAATAGAAGATTGGAGGTGTGGACTAGAAAATAATAAACATATAGGTGCTGTCTTAATGGATTTATCAAAGGCCTTTGATTGTTTACCAAAGAATCTTCTTCTCGCTAAATTACACGCCTATGGTGTGGAATACAACTCTCTATCACTGCTAAAAAGCTATCTTTCTGAAAGAAAACAAAAAGTTAAAGTGAAAGGACGCTACAGTGAGTGGGGCAATCTAGAACTAGGTGTGCCACAAGGCTCTATTCTAGGACCTCTTCTTTTTAATATTTTCATCAATGATATTTTCTATAATTTAAGTGAGGGATCTCTTTGTAATTTTGCTGATGACAATACCATATCAATTACTGCTACTGATACAAACAGCCTAATACAACTTATAAAAATTAACACTAAAATATGCATTGATTGGTTTAAAAATAATGAAATGACCGCTAATCCCTCTAAATTTCAAGCTATTGCTATAGGAAATAAAGATAAACAATTTGATCACTTTGAAATTGATAACAGTTTAAAAATAAAAATAGATAATACTGTTACTTTACTCGGTGTTGATATAGATAATAACTTAAAATTTGATAGCCATGTGGATAAAATCTGTAAAAAGGCTGCTAAGCAGTTAAATTCTCTGAAACGACTTGCTAAATACATGGGCGAAAGAGAGAGGAAGATAATTATAAATTCATTCATACTATGTCATTTCAACTACTGTCCGCTGGTGTGGATGCTATGCAGTAAGGGTAGTTTGGACAAATTGGAGAAAATAAATGAAAGAGCATTGCGACTGGTTTATTCTGATTATGCATCGTCATATGAGATGTTGCTTGCTAAATCAAATGAGACAACCATCCATGTTCAAACAATAAGGCTCCTTGCATTTGAAATTTATAAAACGCTAAATGATTTGAACCCATCGTTCATGAAAGACTATTTTCTAGAAAAGCATATAGACCATGATCTTCGGATAACAAAACCATTACAAATTCCGAAGGTTAAAACGACTAATTACGGCATTAAATCTTTGAGTTTTCAAGGGCCCAAAATCTGGAACTCACTTCCAGCTGAAATCAAGTCAGCCCGAAATAACAAAGAGTTCAAAAGCTTAATAAAGACATGGTTCTTAAATAAAAAATGTGCGTGTTCCTTCTGTAATAAATGAATCTTTGATGCAATCTGTGGAGTTGCTTCATGTTAGTTTGAATTAGTGTTTATCACTATTGTGTTACTAACGTTAAACAATGTACAATTACAATTACAATTACAATGCGAGTCAATTGATAGCGCTGCGAAGGAGACAATGAGAAAAGTGAACGGAGATGTTAGCTCCCCATGGCATCCCACAACCTCCCCGGACTCTAGCGAAAGTTCAGAAGGCTGCAAGTTAAAAGGCAGCATGTTAAAAGGCAGCTGGATGGTATCTTGTCTTACCAAGGCTAAACTGGTACTAATATTCACCTGCATGGCAGGTGTCAAGGTAAAAACTCACCCGCATTGCGGGTGTCAAGGTAAAATGCTTGCCCGCATCGCTGGCGTCAAGTTAAAAAGCTAGTCTACTTGTAATAGTAAACACATTGGATAATTGATAAAAGGGTATTGCTCTAAGGTGCCAAGTAAACGTGCCCCCCCCCCCATTTATTATCTCTATTACTAATATGCTTAAATGCAAATCAGGTTGGCCATTGTTCTGTTCCCCGTACTGAGCCTTATAAACGGTCGGACATGAAAGGCTTTTTCCCTAGGCCACCTAGAGATGCGCTTCTTTTTTTAATCGATCCCGTTTCTGGCCGGACACTGTTTTAAGATTTTGCTAAGCGTTTTGAAACCTATAAGTTGGTTAAAACTTCGATTTTCTTTCGGCTCGAAAAAGTTTTGATTTTCATGGCGGCCATCTATTGTTCCTCTCACCACACGCACAGTGATTCTTTTGTCCTGCGGAAGTATTTCTTCTTGATTGTTTGTTTATGTTGCTGAGCTGGCGTTCGGCCTAAAATTATTTCAGTATTTCAAATGGAGGAAATTGCCGAACTTCTCGAGTTTTTTACTCAGAAGTCTTGCTGTAAATATCTCCTAAAGTTTCTTCAAAAAGTTGGATATTATTTCTACTGTCGATTCCACGATTATTTCTCATGATTTATCACGCATCCCGACTCTTTTGTCCTGTCTTTGGATTTTCTTCCTCTTAATCAGAGGAAAAACAGGTGAAAAGACGCTTTAATTTATTTTGGAATCTTACGAGAAATTTTACCCGCATTCTTTCGGGTTTCAAGAAGAGTTCTTGCTTTGATAAGCTTCAGAAATCCCCACGGTAAGAGTTGTGCTTTGCTCTCAGTTTCGTCTAAAATCTCTATTACTAATATGCTTAAATGCAAATCAGGTTGGCCATTGTTCTGTTCCCCGTACTGAGCCTTATAAACGGTCGGACATGAAAGGCTTTTTCCCTAGGCCACCTAGAGATGCGCTTCTTTTTTCAATCGATCCCGTTTCTGGCCGGACACTGTTTTAAGATTTTGCTAAGCGTTTTGAAACCTATAAGTTGATTAAAACTTCGATTTTCTTTCGGCTCGAAAAAGTTTTGATTTTGATGGCGGCCATCTATTATATTCCTTTCACTACACGTACATTGAATCTTTTGCGTGCAACTCTCAGAGGTTTATTCAATGACTTGCGGCTTTAAAAGCCTGGATTCCATATAAAATCTTACAGGCGTACGACTATCGCACAATCGTGAGACGTAAGAGTTTCTTTTCCTACGATTATCGCACAACCATAAATACAAATGGTGACATTTTGGTCGTAGCAGAGCCTTTACGATTACATTACTACGATTTAGTTATGATGTAGTCTTTCTTACAAGATATTTTGAGATATCAAAATGAAACATGCTTTCCAGACAATGGATACCTTTCCCAACGGTATATTTATTGGCAACGTGCGATTGTGTATTATCTCTCAACTTCACGCTCAAATACAATACTACAGTACTGTTGTGAACAAAAAAGCCTTTTCCGACTCCAGCGATGAAAAAGCTTTCATGTCAACAAAAGTCCCAAGACGAAAGTAGAATTTTAAGAGTTAAGAATGAAATTTCAAAGAACACGAGAGTTTCTGGTGATTTTTCAAGGATTTTCTGCCACTTAATTGATTATTCCAGGTGAATTGTAAATTTCTGGGTGGTTTTGGGTGCTCTTCATCAATTTATGGTTCGTTTTGAGTGCTTTTGGCTGGTTTTGGGCAATTTTGGGTTGTGTCGCGTTTTTGGTAAGTATTTTTTCACGTTTTCAGGGGTCAAAGACGTCAAAGGACACTAGGAGAATGTATTTCATTTTGAAATTTTACTCATATTCTTTCCGTTTTCAAGAAGAGTTCTTGCTTTGATTGTTTCCATAAATCGCCACACTAAACTTTGTGCTTTACTTTTTCAATGCATATGAAACACTACTAAGAGGCCATAAATTTTTCAGCTTTCAAGTCGAATGTTCCTTTCAAAATTGAGAGCACAAACGCACAAAATGAAAATCGTTTTGATATAGTGAGATATTTATTGTTCATGAAGGACATTTAAAATTAATGTCTGCGATGAGATAGGGATAGAATTTTGCGTCTTAAGTTGACACTAAAGCGTTTGGAATATTCTCAGTAGATCTGGAAATTTGGTTGCAAAAAATTTCATCGAACATCTACCATCGAACTGTTTCACTTTTATTTAGGCTGTTAATAATATGATTTTCGAGTGCAGACAGGGCATAGAAACGTTGCATTAGAATTCAAGTGGATGGAACACAGTCAGAGATACCATTAACCTCCGTGACTCACTAGCTCACTATCCCACCCAAGGTTTCGTTTTATAAAACTTGGCTTATATTTGACCTTCATCTTTCATATTATAATGATGATGATGATGATTATGATTTTGATGACATGAAGATAATGATCATTGTGATGATGATGATGATGATGACGATGATGATGATGATGATGATTATTATTATCATTATTATGATTTTGTTGGCATGATGATGATGATGATGATGATGATGATGATGATGATGATGATGATAATGATGATGATTATGATGATGATTATTATTATTATGATTTTGTTGGCATAATGATGATAATGACGATGAGGATGATTCTAATGGTGATTATAATATTATAGTTGATGATTGCGATGATGATAATGTTGACTGTGATGATAACTATGATGATGATGACGATGATAATGTTCCTCTTTCGGCCACAGTTTAAGACCCTTCTATTAATTCTCTTTTATGTTTACCATTTCAGAAGACTAGCTTTTTAACTTGACGCCCGCGATGCGAGCGAGCTTTTTACCTTGACACCCGCGATGCGGGTGAGTTTTTACATTGACACCCGTGATGCGGGTGAATATTAGTACCAGTTTAGCCTTGGAAAGACAAGCTAACACTCAGCTGCCTTTCAACTTGCTGCCTTTTAACTTGCAGCCTTCTGAACTTTCGCTAGAGTCCGGGGAGGTTAGCTCCCCATGGCATCCCACAACCTCCCCGGACTCTAGCGAAAGTTCAGAAGGCTGCAAGTTAAAAGGCAGCAAGTTGAAAGGCAGCTGAGTGTTAGCTTGTCTTTCCAAGGCTAAACTGGTACTAATATTCACCCGCATCACGGGTGTCAATGTAAATCTCTATTACTAATATGCTTAAATGCAAATCAGGTTGGCCATTGTTCTGTTCCCCGTACTGAGCCTTATAAACGGTCGGACATGAAAGGCTTTTTCCCTAGGCCACCTAGAGATGCGCTTCTTTTTAAATCGATCCCGTTTCTGGCCGGACACTGTTTTAAGATTTTGCTAAGCGTTTTGAAACCTATAAGTTGGTTAAAACTTCGATTTTCTTTCGGCTCGAAAAAGTTTTGATTTTCATGGCGGCCATCTATTGTTCCTCTCACCACACGCACAGTGATTCTTTTGTCCTGCCGAAGTATTTTTTCTTCATTGTTTGTTTATGTTGTTGAGCTGGCGTTCGAAACTATAGAAACTATTGTTCTATACCTGACTGGGTCCCAGGACTTTTCTAGATATCGCAGAGGGCGTGCTCCCACCAACCGTTCTTTTTTGAACTCCAAGGGATCACCACTTACGTTTCGATAGTGTTGTTCTTATTGCGTATTATTTTTGGAAAACTCTTCTCTTTGGAAAGTGTTGGTTTAGCTGACATTATCCAAACTGTTTCTTTCATTAAACTGGAACTACTTTGGTCAATTTATAACAACGCCGGGTAAGTTGTATTTATGTTCTTCTCCCTTCCCTTGAAAAATCGTTGCTCACAAATGCAGGATAGCCTAGCTTTATTTATGAATTCAGAATTGATAAAGAGATGAGTCTGACTTCAAAATAATGAAGGGAATTTGCCAATGATTTTCCAATCGACTATAATCTGTAAATAACAGGTATAACGTAAGGGCTAAAGTCTAGATAATAGGCCTACCTAATATGAGGCAAAATTTCCTCTGTCCGATTTTTAGATTTTCCCATCAAGGTACTATACCCTTTCTAATATGATGGCCTTTTAAGCTATTGCAACCTAACTTTTTATTGCTGATGAAATAAACCAATATCTCCAAAAGTTTATATGGTTATAATTTCCTCTGTCTGATTATAGGCCAATTTTTAGATTTAGATTTTCCCATCAAGGTACTATACCCTTTCTAATATGATGGCCTTTTAAGCTATTGCAACCTAACTTTTTATTGCTGATGAAATAAACCAATATCTCCAAAAGTTTATATGGTTATGATAGAGAAATTTCAATGTTCTTTGAAATGTTTGAAATCTGTTCAATTTCACCATATGTATTAATTCTCCATGATTTTGTAAGAATTTGTTTCCTTTACATGAAATTTCAATGTTCTTTGAAATGTTTGTAATATGTTGAATTTCATCATATGTATTAATTCTCCATGACTTTGTAAGAATTTGTTTCCTTTACATGAAATTTCAATGTTCTTTGAAATGTTTGTAATATGTTGAACTTCACCATATGTATTAATTCTCCATGACTTCACCATATGTATTAATTCTCCATGATTTTGTAAGAATTTGTTTCCTTTACATGAAATTTCAATGTTCTTTGAAATGTTTGAAATCTGTTGAATTTCACCATATGTATTAATTCTCCATGACTTTGTAAGAATTTGTTTCCTTTACATGAAATTTCAATTTTCTTTGAAATGTTTGTAATCTGTTGAATTTCACCATATGTATTAATTCTCCATGATTTTGTAAGAATTTGTTTCCTTTACATGAAATTTCAATGTTCTTTGAAATGTTTGTAATATGTTGAATTTCATCATATGTATTAATTCTCCATGACTTTGTAAGAATTTGTTTCCTTTACATGAAATTTCAATGTTCTTTGAAATGTTTGTAATATGTTGAACTTCACCATATGTATTAATTCTCCATGACTTTGTAAGAATTTGTTTCCTTTACATGAAATTTCAATGTTCTTTGAAATGTTTGTAATATGTTGAATTTCATCATATGTATTAATTCTCCATGACTTTGTAAGAATTTGTTCCCCTCACATGAAATTTTGCTGTCCTTTGAAATGTTTGAAATCGGTTGAATTTCGCCATATGTATTAATTCTGCATGACTTTGTAAGAATTTTACGTCGCATGCCATTTTGATCCTCTTTCAAATGTTTGAAACTAAAATTTTTTCCATGAATTAAATCATTAAAATTGCATTAATAACAAAAAATTAATTTTCAATTGTTTTATAAAGAAACGAGAGCACTGATAGTATCACACAATGCCACGCAGAAGACAAGCAGCAGTATTACCACGAAGAGAACGCCAACGTCGGCGACAAACTTATGCTGTTGAGCGTGACAGGCTAAATCAGGATGCCAATGTTCCCAACAATGAACAAATTGCAATGGCAAACCCAGTTCAGGAATTACAACATTTGCAAAATCAACTTGGTCAGGATGCACATCAACCAGGTCAGCAAGGAGGTAATATGCAGCAAAATCCTGAAATTCAGCCAATGCAAGAAAACAACCAAGATGTTCAACCTGCACAGGAGCCAGCTCAGGGTTATCAAAACCCACATGTTCTTGGTAGAATGGACAATGTTTGCGAACACTGTATGGCTCTATATTTCCCTGAAGAAAAAAACAGTCAACACAAATACAACAAATGCTGTTTTGCTGGAAAAGTTTCACTTCCAAGAATAGAGCCACCATCACATGCCATCATAGAACTTTATGAAGGCCTGTCTCCATATTCAAATCATTTCAAAGACAACATCCGCAAATATAATTCTGTGCTTGCAATGGCATCTTGGAATGCTCCAATTGATCGCCACCCTGGTAGGGGACCAAAAGTCATCACCATTCACGGCCAAGCATACCACTTGACAAGTCAAGCAGACCCACCAGAGGGTCAAAGACGAGAGTATTGCCAACTGTACATCCTGGACTCTAATCAAGCCTTGATGGAGCGGATTGCTAATCCAGAGAATATCAATCTGCAATATGAAATCTTGCATATGCTTCAAGATGAGCTCACAGCAGTAAATCCATTTGCTGCACAGTTCAGAAACATGGGCCAAATTCTTGAAAGAGAAAGGAACAATGCTGCAGCCAACAATCAGCCAGTTCCACCAGTACGTATGATCATGGCAAGACGTCCACATCAAGATCGTCGCTATGATGATCCAGTTGCAAGAGAAGTTGCTGCAGTATATGTTGGTGATGACGGAGCACCCCCAAATCCAGCAGACAGGGATATTGTCATATATCCAACTGCAGATAACAATACAATACATATACAAGCAACATCACCAAATGCGGATCCAATGACATACCCTCTACTCTTCTTCCATGGAGAATTTGGTTGGCACACAGACCTCCAAATACAAAACCGCCAACAACAACAGCAGCATCCAGTTCACAACAGAAGAAACCGGCTAAGTTTGAATGAATTCTATGCATACAGGCTTGCATTCAGAGAAGAATTCTCCGCAATTCATCGTGCCAGTCTTCTTTTCCAACAATACTTAGTGGATGCATACACAAAGATTGAGGGTAATGAGCTTTCCTACATAAGACAACACCAAGCAGAATTGCGAGTAGAATCATACCAAGGCCTCATGGATCATGTTCAGACACGGGCAGCAGAAAACAATGCAAATGTTGGCCGTGTAGTCATCCTACCATCATCCTTCAAAGGTAGTGAGCGATACATGTTCCAAAATTACCAAGATGCAATGACCATTGTGAGAAAGTATGGCAAACCAGATGTGTTTCTTACCATGACAGCAAATCCTAGGTGGCCTGAAGTAATTGAAAACATTTATCCCAATCAACAACCAAATGACAGACCAGACATAGTTACTCGAGTTTTTGAACTCAAGCTCAAAGAGCTACTCAAAGATCTTCTGGAACGACATGTACTAGGCCGTGTCAAGGCTTATGTCTATACAATAGAGTTCCAGAAACGTGGTTTACCACATGCACACATTCTGCTATTTCTTCATGACGAAGACAAACCTCGCACAGCAGCAGATGTGGACAGACTGGTGTCCGCTGAAATACCAGATGCACAAATAAACCCACAACTACATCAGGTGGTCAAAAAGCACATGATTCATGGTCCTTGCGGGGAACTTAATCCCACATGTGTATGTATGGTGAATGGGAAATGCAAGAAAGATTTCCCAAAAGCTATCAACCAAGAAACAGACTTCAATGTCAATGGCTACCCACTCTACAGAAGACGTGGACAGCACACAGCAGAACTACGTAATCACAGAGTGAATGATTCTTGGGTCGTACCACACAATCAACAACTTTTGATGAAATTTAACTGCCACATCAATGTTGAAATATGCACATCAATTGCAAGTGTGAAGTACATCTTCAAGTACATCAACAAAGGTTATGATTGTGCTCATCTGGAAATCAGAGAAAACACTCTCCACCATGATGAAATCATGCAATACCTTAATGCAAGGTATGTTGGACCACATCAAGCTGTTTTCAGAATCTTGCAATTCAAGTTACATGACAGAAGTCACACTATCATACGACTTGCAATCCACCTTCCCCTTCAGCAAAACATCTATTTCCGTGAGGGGAGAGAGGATAGAGTTCTTCATGTCAACAACAACACAACACTCACTGCATGGTTTCAGCTAAATCAAGAAGATGAGCAGGCACATCAGTACCTTTACCATGAAATTCCAGAACATTATACTTTTGACAAAAGTACAAAAAAATGGAAGCAAAGACAACGTATTACGACATCAATAATTGGTCGTATATACCAAGTTCAGCCTTTTCAGCAAGAAAGGTTTGCACTAAGGTTACTTCTGCTACACTGTAGAGGTGCAGAATCATTTGAGACCTTAGAACTCTGGATGGCCAAACACATGGCACATTTAAAGAAGCAGCAAGAGCAATGGGACTGCTTGAAGATGACAGAGAGCACAGAGCCTGCTTACAAGAAGCACAGCTTATGAACATGCCTTATCAAATGAGGCAATTATTTGCTACCCTGATCATCTTCCAAACACCATCAGATATCAGAGCACTCTTTGATGAATTCAAGGAGGCCATGGCAGAGGATTACATTCATGAAGATCAGCAGCATTTCAATGATCCTACCATAACTTTCGAAGACAGGCATTTACATCTTCTATTGTGGGACATTGATACCAATCTGAGAGTTCATGGCAAATCAATAAGAGATGCAGACTTTGCAGATCTTCCACAGCTGCCAGAAAATTTTGTGCAACCACAAAATGATATCCATCACATAGATATAGAAGAAGAACAGCGACTTGGTCAAGACATGCATGCAAATTTGAATAATGAGCAAGGCCACATCTATGACACAGTCATGGATGCAGTACAGACCAACTCGCAACAAAACTGCTTCTTTGTTGATGGGCCAGCAGGTACAGGTAAGACTTTCCTGTATAACACCATAGTACATAATCTGCAGGCATTAGGTATCAAAGTTATTTGTGTAGCTTACTCAGGCATAGCTAGCACACTACTTATCAATGGTGCTACAGCACACTCAACTTTTCAAATACCTATTCCCTTATTGCCACAATCTACTTGCAATATAAAGCGCCAAAGTGCAAGAGCACGCAAGCTATTAGAAACTACAGTTTTCATATGGGATGAGGCATCCATGATCCCTGCAAAAGCATTAAATGTTGTTGACATTCTCTTGCGAGATATAACACAAATCAATACACCATTTGGTGGTAAGTACATACTATTGGGAGGTGACTTCAGGCAGGTACTTCCTGTAGTTTTAAGAGCAGGCAGAGAACAAATTGTTCAAGAGTGTCTGAAAACATCACATCTGTGGAGACATTTCCACCAATTTCAACTTGTAACCAACATGAGAGCTGTTCGGGACAACACATACCGGCAGTTTGCAGACTGGTTGCTACGAATTGGAAATGGTGAAGAGCCACAGGATGAACAAGATCAAGTCATTCTTCCTTATTACATTGTGGTACCAACACTTGAAGATATGCTTCAATCTGTGTACCCACCAACACAACCAGGTGAGCCAAATCTCATGGTTGACCCAGAAACTATGTCAGAACGTTGCTGTCTTACTCCAAAGAATGAGTTCTCACATCAGATCAACTCTCTGGTACTGGAGCAGCTGGACACAGATAGCCGCACATATCTAAGCGCAGACAGGGTGGTTACAGATGACCCCAATGAAGCAGCAGCATACCCAATAGAATTCCTCAATGCACAGACTCCAAGTGGAATGCCATTACACAACCTCGAATTGAAGGTATGCTCACACTTATTAATCATATACATTGCTGTATATTCATTTCTCCATTTTCTAACAGATTTTTATTCTTGGGTTCCTAAAGTTTATTATTCAATTTTTTTTAGCTTGGAGCAACCATAATTTTGCTGAGGAACATCAACCCAAAGAAAGGACTTTGCAATGGCACACGACTCATTGTTCGTGACCTCAGAAATCACCTCATTTGTGCAGAAATCATTTCCAGAGAATACAGAGGACAATATGTCATGATACCAAAAGTCACTGTGACTTCACAGGACAACGCACTGCCAGTCAACATTGCGCGACTGCAGTTTCCAGTCAGATTGGCATATTGTCTCACTATCAACAAAGCACAAGGCCAGTCATTGAGTCGTGTTGGTGTTTACCTACCCCAACCAGTTTTCAGTCATGGACAGCTTTATGTTGCAATGTCAAGAGCTCAGTCATTCAACGGCCTCAAGGTTTTCACATCACAAGACAACATCACAAAGAACATCGTCTATCATGAAGTACTCGCTTAATCAATTAAGCAACTACAGCCATGCTCATCCCAGCGCCAAACCAGTGCCCAGTGATCTCCCACCTCATCACAAGCAGCACACATTTGTGCCACGGTGAGTAGCAGCACACATTTGTGCCACAGCGAGATCACAAAAACAAACGCATACATGTTGCAATTGTATGTCGCAGTGCACTAACCTGGCCCAGGCCACCTACATGGCCAAAGGGAGACCAGGTCTCACACTTCAGTGAGATCCCGCAATATCACATTGCAGCAGCTCCCCCTTGCATGAGCATGCCATGGTACTTCATACAGGCAACGAGTTTTGGTTTTACATATTCTCCGATCATGCCTATGGGAATATGTCTTTCCTTTCTCGGGAACAGTAGAATTTTCATGGCCAAATTCCTCAGAAGCTGTTCAGAAAAAAATGGAAAACTCAAACAAAGGGTGCTCCTTGACGTGGTGTTTGAGCTTATCAACTAATGCACCCGGCATTAAAAACTTCAACACTGCCAGCAGATATTTTCATTTTCCAAACAAAAACAGACATTTGCATATAACTTATACTTTTTCTCAATTGACTTATATTTGTTCATTGGCTTTAAGACATGAGTATATACCATTTTTGTTTCTAAATAGTCTGCCCAATAAATAGTAGACTAGCTTTTTACCTTGACGCCCGCGATGCGGGCGATATTTCTATTTTGCGGGTGTGATTTTTGACCCGCAATTCCAGACATGCGGGTGTTTAGATTTTTAGACCATGACACCCGCAATTCCAGCACATATAAGTACCAGTTTAGCCTTGGAAAGACAAGATATCACTCCTGCTTTTTACTTTGCACCCTGACACACAGGCAGGCAATAGTGCAGGCAATGTAAACAAAACAAACACGTAATTAAACTCAAATACGCCTAAATTTGTTTGGGTTCCTTGAAAAGTCAAAGTTCAAACACAAACAATCGAGATTTAGTGAGTAGAATATTTTTCATGAAGGACATTTCAAATTGAAGTTTTGGAGTTTCTGTTGAATAGGAGAAAAGGAAGGATTATTGAATTTACCCAGGAGTAATTTTGCATAAGATAGGATTTTAATTAATTGCAGACAGCTCATAAACATTTTGTGAAATTATAGCTCAAGTTGACAGAGCACAGTCTGAGATATGATAATGATGATGAAGATTGTGATGATTATGATGATTGTTGCCAATAAAACTTTTTTTCAGCTCAGACAAATGTATTGATTAGTTTCTTGGGTCTCCTTACTCAGCAGCAAATATCCAAATTTTACCAACAGCTTTGTATCTTCAATCAATGATTGTTTTCATTTTGCTGATGATGTTTATTTCAATAGACTAGCTTTTAACTTTAAGCCTGCTACGCAGGCAGCCAGTTTTACCATAGTACCAGATTAGCCTTGGCAAGACAAGATTCTTCCTCCCAAGAGTTCATCGCCTTCACGGGAACCATGTGACCTGTCTACCATCGCTGAACTTTCGCTAGAGTCTGGGGAGGTTTAGGGGATGCCATAGAGGACTAACCTCCCCGGACTCTAGCGAAAGTTCAGCGATGGTAGACAGGTCACATGGTTCCCGTGAAGGCGATGAACTCTTGGGAGGAAGAATCTTGTCTTGTCTCTATTACTAAGATGCTTATTATGCAAATGAGATGCCCCATTGTTATGGGCCCTTGTTCGATTGAACAAGAAAGGCTTTTTCCCTGGGCCACCTAGAGATGCGCTTTTTTCTTTAATCGATCCCGTTTCTGGCCGGACACTGTTTAAAGATTTTGCTAAGCGTTTTGAAACCTAAAAGTTGGTTAAAATTTCGATTTTCTCTCGGCTCAAAAAAGTTTTGATTTTGATGGCGGCCATCTATTGTTCCTCTCACCACACGCACAGTGATTCTTTTGTCCTGCGGAAGTTGCTGAGCTCACATTCGGCCTAAAATTATTTCAGTATTTGAAATGGAGGAAATTGCAAAACTACTCGATTTTCTTACTCAGAAGTCTTGCTGCTAATGTCTCCTAAAATTTCTTCAAAAAGGTGGATATTATTTCTGCTGTTGATTCAACGATTTTTCTCATGATTTATCACGAATCCTGACTCTTTGTCCTGTCTTTGGATTTTCTTCCGCTTAAAGGAAAACAGTTATTTTGGAATCTTACGAGGAATCTTGCCCACATTCTTTCGGGTTTCAAGAAGAGCTCTTGCTTTGATAAGCTTTAGAAATCCCCACGGTAAGAGTTGTGTGT
Organism: Chrysaora quinquecirrha; assembly: GCA_014526335.1. Classification (NCBI taxonomy): domain Eukaryota; kingdom Metazoa; phylum Cnidaria; class Scyphozoa; order Semaeostomeae; family Pelagiidae; genus Chrysaora; species Chrysaora quinquecirrha. Next base: position 36,118 of record JACTAT010000208.1, read on the forward strand.
GTTTTGCTCCCAGTTTCGTCTAAAATTTTTCCACTAATAACGCAGTTACAATTTTTAAAACCACTGTGCACACAATGTAAACAAATCAAACACGTAATGAAACTCAAATAGGCCTAAAATTTTTGTGGGTTCCTTGACAAAGTCAGACCAGAGTTCGAAGCCAAAAAAGTCGAGATTTAGTGAGTAGAATATTTTTTTATCAAGGACATTTGAAATTGAAGTTTTGGAGTTTTCTCTCGGATAGGAGAAAAGGAAGGACTATTGAATTTACCCAGGAGTAACTTTGCATAAGATAGGATTTTAATTAAGTGCAGACAGGTCATAAAAGTTTTGTGACATTATAGTTCAAGTTCACAGAACACAGTCAGATATATCCCTCACGTCTATGAATACAGTACCACTTGCTCACTATGGTATGGTGAAAATGATGATGAAGATTGTGATGATTGTGATGATGCTGCTGATGATGATGTGATTATGATTAAGATGATGATAATGATGATTGTGGTCAACAAACAATTTTTCAGCTCAGACAAATGGGACAACGGGACTTGTTAGATTAGTTTCTTGGGTCTCCTTAGTCAACAGAAAATATCCAAATTTTACGAACAGTTTTGTACCTTAAATAAATGATTGTTTTAATTTTACTGATGATGTTTATTTCAGAAGACTAGCTTTTTAACTTTAAGCCTGCTACGCAGGCAGCCCAGTTTTACCATAGTACCAGATTAGCCTTGGCAAGACAAGATCTATCCTTCAAAGAATTCATCGCCTTTACGGGAACCATGTGATCTGTCTACCACTGCTGAACTTTCGCTAGAGTCCGGGGAGGTCTTGGGGATGCCATAGAGGACTAACCTCCCCGGACTCTAGCGAAAGTTCAGCAGTGGTAGACAGATCACATGGTTCCCGTAAAGGCGATGAATTCTTTGAAGGATAGATCTTGTCTTGCCAAGGCTAATCTGGTACTATGGTAAAACTGGGCTGCCTGCGTAGCAGGCTTAAAGTTAAATTTTCTATAATTTATCACGCATTTCTTAAAGCTGGATTTCCACTTGTCCTTTTGGCCACGGGAAATCACGTGAGCATGCGCACTTTGCTCATCACATTTTTGTACAGAAGCATTTTCCTGTCCGTCTTGTCAGGGGAAAAAGCTGAGTTGGACGAAACGGACAGGAAAACGAAGAACCAATCAAAATGCGATTTTTTCCAACGCATAAGCGCGGCAAATTTAAATTTCAGTTGACGTGACCATGCAATTGTTGAAATTTATAGTTATCCGATTGTTTTGTCCTGTGAACGTTTCCTGAAGAAATCATCTGGAAATGAACTTTTCCCGGTTCCTGTTCCCATTTCCCGCGTCCATTCCCATTCCCACCGAGAAATAGATAAGTGGAAATCCAGCTTAACCCTATAATTAAAACATTTACACATTTACAACATTTTAAACAAACTATCTTATCTTAAAAAAGGAATTAGAAATATTGTATCTATGTATATGACTTTAAAAATATTTTATTTTATATTGTAAAAATAAAACTTATTTTACACGATTTTTTTTATAAGAAACCGGTTTATGAGAAACCTAGAACTAAACACCAAAAAAGTTAAGAAACTTTTAGAACTAGGAGGAAGAAGTTAAGAAACTGTAGAAATTTCTGCATCCGTTTCCCAACATACTGATTCACATTTGTGGAGGCAGTAATTAGTTCTCAAGCATTTCCATGCGATTTCTCGCACCAGCGTGGCTAATTTCGTGCGATTTCTCGCACCTGTCAGCAACACTGTATCCCACAGAAGATTTTTGTCGTTTTTACTGGATATATTTCCATTTAATTAAGAAACTGTTAAGAATGTGGAAAATCTAGGGCGTTCTAACAACTTTTGGCAGCTATTTAGCTAAATGAGGGAGGGACTCGGATCAAGCTCACATCAACAATTTCGTGTTCATCAAAAAGGAACGAAATTTTAAGATTAAAGTGAATCATTTTACCTTACTTCAGTAGCTTCGCTCTCTTCTCCACTGCTTCCATCAATATCTACCTCATTCTTTGTCCCTCCTCCCTCCATCCTCAATGCAGACATTTTCATTCTCCTCTTGCGTAGACTGATCCATGTTCACTCCTTAAAATCGTCAGACTTCCACTGAATTCACCTTGAAATATTTGAAATTGAAATTTGAATATTAGAAGAATTTCTAGAAAATTATAAACGTCGTTGTATTTTCTGAAAATCGGTTTATCATTAGCAAACATGGATGATTTTGGGTTTCACTTGAAGCTTAGTGGTTTTGGGGTGGTTTTATGTTCTGCCTTATAACAAAAAGTAATAATCATTGAGATTCCAGGCCAATTGTATGTTTGTTTGCACATTTTTCTTTAACCATGATAATTGTTTACACTCTTTTTTTTATAAGAACCAGGAAATTTGATTGAGGCTGGCTGTTCTTAAGTTTTTGCCTTTTTTGAGCCTGAAATGTTCTTAATCTGTTCATAATTCCTTGGTTACTGACAAGTCTAGATTTGGTCAGTGAATGTCTTTAGTGGTAGGTTGTGTAAAAATGGGCATGCTTGTCCAGTTCACTGTTTGCTTGCCTTTTACATTGTCTGACTTGCTGACTTGTGTACTTTCATATTTAGCTGATATTCACAGGGCTTATGAAAAGGCCCAGCCCCAGCTTGTTCTTCTTTTGTTCTTAAAATCTGGGCAAAATCCAGGCTCTTGTTCTTATAAAATTGTATAAAAGAAAGAGTGTACTGTATTTCACAAAAAAGATGAAGTAATGAGTGTTCTAGACGCTCTACAGTGAGCCTGGCAACCCGACGAAATTTTAACGTGTTTGATCTTAGAACACGATAAAAGCCTTTTTGCTTTTCGAAATAGAAAAATCTTTGCAATAAAAGTCTCCCCCTAGAAATGGTTGCGCCATCGATGATTTTTATCGCTAAAGACGAAAATGTCACCACGGTACCCAGCGTATCGCAACGGCAAAGAATACGCTAAACCCAAATTGAAGGCAGTGGTAACAGTAAACGGCACATGCCGTTCATATGCCCCTCCCCTATCAAGGGCTCAAACTTGTTGATCAAATCTCAAGTTGCTACTGCTTTAAACTCGTGCGGTACCGAATTCAAGTACACGTTTTTTTATAAGGAACCTTAACTCTGAGTTGAGGCTGGAGTTCCTTTAATTGGCTTTTCAACAAAATGAGGCTGAAGTTCTTTATGCTGTTCCTTTTCGTGAGATACACGTTTTTTTTATAAAGTGGTTTATAAGAAAGTAGTGCTCAACGTCTCAAAAATGTAAGAAAGTTCAATACTGGATTCTTGAAACTTAAGAAAGTTTTGTTTCATACTTATGTTCTGTATGTTAGTTTCGCTCTTCTGTTCAGTCGTTCATCTTGCTATTAAACGAGTCTAATGATTATTTTCTTTGAAAAACGTGGTATTTGCGGGATATATACAGTGCCTTAAACTGTGCATTCTTAGAAATACTGCATTCCAAATAATTTGCTCTTAAAGTCACAAGAAAGTTTTGGTACTGAAAACATGAAATATCTAAGAAAGTTTTAATACTGGCCCAAAAAACAACTTTCTTGTAAAAAAACGTGTTTGTTTGGATAATAATTTTTACAGCTAATTCATATAAATATAAACGGAGTCTTTTTTGGAAGAACGTTGGGAAATACATTGTTATTCTGCTATTTTTTTGCACAAATCGTCTTGTTCTTGAAAAAAATTATTCTTAGTTTTCATCCGAGCCTCGGCAGTTCCTTAAAGTTCCTTAATTTTTTGGGAATTTTCAGCCTTGAGTTCCTTATAAAGGTGTTCCTTATACATTGAAGAAAAAGCGTGTACAGTTTGTGAGGGTAGCTAGTTTGAGCCTTGATATCGCAATGAACTTGTAAACTTTCGGAAACTTCGGAATACTCAGAAATTTTCAATGAATGACTTAGAAAAAAATTCAGCACTTACCCAGGAGAGCAAGATTTGTAGTGACCAAAGAATCTTGGACCCTTGATTCCAGTTGCAACTCCATTCCGGTTTTTTCTCGTGTTGTTTCATATCAGCAGCAAATCGACGCACATGATGAGCGTTGAGAATTGGGTATATAATCAAGTCACCAAGAATAGCTGTGAAGGACCGTGAGGTAAACAAACATCCATTTCAAGCAACTTTAATGTCTTATTGGTTGAACTGTCGAACAGCTGTCAGCATCAAGTCCAGGAGTGTAAGAACGGTAGACAAAACATCATTATTCTCAATGGTGATTTCAAAGAGGGCCCCTGTTGAAATCATGTTTGCTTCGATCATAGATATAAATCATTCACTCTCACTTTTTGTAATTATTCAACGCAAATTGACTCACAGCATTTTATAAAATAAGATAAAATCCAAAAAGATGCAAAAATGGAACGCAAAATATGTAAAAAAATTTTTATGTCTGGGTTGCTCTGTGTTGGTCTAAAGAAGAGCACAACCTGAAATTAACAAGAAAAATAAAATAAACAGCATAGCAATAGAAATAATAGTAAATTTGTTAAAAAATCTTCGAATTGTAAAAAACTTCAAGATGGCGAAAAAAAAAACAGAAATGTCTTTGATCATGTACTTAAAAGCTTTTTCTCAGAGTATAAACACGTCACATGGTCCATTTTGTGAAGACAAAGATTTTGTGTAGACTTGTCCCAAGTCCCTAACTTTCGCTCACATTGAATTGAATTGATCTTGTAGTTGTTCGCTTCAGTTAGTTTTAGCGTCCAGCAATTCAACTCAATAGCGATACGACTCAGGTAATAAGTCTAGATTTTGTGTAGCTCGTTTTCTCTCTTAGATTCTTCAATTGATTCTATTGGCCTGGTGTAACCCGCGAGCTTATTGGCG